>BQNB010135786.1:0-18104 GCA_026074375.1 Tanacetum coccineum | reverse complement strand
GGTTTAGAAGAAAAAGAAGATTATTTTTGGGTTTTTAAGCTTTTTAAACAACATATTTTATTAAAGGACAAAATGAGATCGACACGGTAGCTCTCTAAAAGAAAAACGCACAAAGGAGCGGAGGAGCGGGAAAGCGCAAAACTATTAAAAACCTTCTCCTTTCGGGTCGTAGTTCTTCAGAACAACCCTCTTTATACCCCTCTTAGAGTTTGTTTAACTTTTAAAGGTGAGCCGTACTTAACAAGTGACACAAATGCTAGTTTTAAATCTTTTAATTGGGAACTTATTAGGTATTGTTGATTACTTGATATTCACAAAATTTTGAAAAATAAAATATTTTTTGTTTTTTTTATAAAAATATTCACAAATCCAAACACTAATCTTCAAACGTTCACGATAATCGTTCACACCTCCCCGGCAACGGCGCCAAAATGATAACCGAAGACTTCTTACTATATATAAATATAATATAAATATATAATAATAATCAATAATTATATCAATTATAGTATACGTATTCCGAAAGACTCAAAAAATTCCTTTTGACCAAAGGAAAATCAAAAATCCCCCGGGTCGTTTCCCAACGAGGCGTGAATTGAAGATCGGATTACGTTCGTGATCGCGCGTTTGAATGGTTCAAGATTTTTGGATTGGGGTTCTAATTCTATGATTAAAATGCAAAAATGAGTAAGGAAAACTAAAAACAAAAGCGAATAAGACTAAAACACTAAAAACGAGAACGTGACTCAAATCCCGTTCTTTAAAAATACAAATTCTAAAAAATTAACCCTACGAGTGCAAATTTAATTTTCCTAAGTCCTAAATGATAAAAGAAAATTTTCTAAAAAAGAATTATATTTTTTTGACTTTTTAATAATTTATTATGAATTAAAAACTGTTTTAAAAATAAAAATTAATTAAAAATAGTAAACATAATGGGAAAAATCTGAAAAAATTATGGAAAGTAGTTTAAACAGTGCTTGATATATGAAAAATAAAATGGTGGAAATTGCTTTTCGAGATATGCTGTTAAAATGCATCAACAGCTTATATGCTAATACTAACTAAAAATGGTGATAAAAGAATAAAGCATGCAAAAGAAAACGGAAAAGACCTAAGGGCGCTAGTGGTGTTGTGTGTTGTGTTATAAACGTTTGGTGAGTGGGGTTGAGGTCCCGAGTTCGAGCCCTGCTCACTTGGGGCCTCCCCTACTCCCAAATGTTTTTATTTGGCATTTTTTTACAACTTATTAAATAAGCAAAAAAATAAGCAACTTTTGTGAAAACAAATTTTTTATAACTTAAAAATAAGCTCAGAAATAAGCTGAAAAAGTGACAGAATTGCTTTTTACACTAAAGGCTATATTAAGCTAAACTGTTTGCTATTCTAGGGACAAATAAGCTAGCACAAAGGCAAATAAGCTAAGAAAGGCACTATACTACTCCTAATAAGCAAGTAAAAATAAAAATAAGCAAATGAAAACAGGCAGAAAAGCAAAAAGGGGCAAATAAGCTAATATGGCTAAACTGCATACCAAAACAGCCATAAGGGCACTTTTGGGCTTATTTTTAACCCCAAAGATGGAACCTTATGGCTTAATGAGTTATACCAGCTTAAAGATTGTCCTAAGGGCTTTTTAAATCAGCAAAGAAAATTGAATTTGAAAATCAAATAAGCTACTAAAAGGGCAAATGAAAAGGGCTTAACACTCAGCACATGCTGATTTTTTTTGTTTTCTTTCAAGGACAAATGGGCTTTTGCAGTCCTTCAAATAAGCTAGTAAAATAAAACTAAAAGCTAATCTAAGCTAAAATAGATAAAAATTGACTATCAAAGAGCTTATGCTCAAAAAGGCAGACTTAAAAAACAATTTTAACTAATGTAAAAATGAATTTAAAAAATGGCTTTTTAACTATGAAAAATACTTGACAGTTTTTGACTTTAACAAAAGTAAACTAAAAGCAACTATCCTACTGCATTATGATACTTTAAAAGGACACTAAAACAAGTTTTAAAAGCTTGTTTTGAAGACTAAATCAAATAAGCTATGTAAGACTGTTTTGAACCAACAGTTTTAAAGACCAATTTGGAAAAACATTAAAACAGACTTTAAGAACTTAAAACTCTTGAAAACAGATTAAAATCAACTCAAATAAGGTTGTACAAGTTAACAGAATGACCCAAAAGGACTTTAAACCAATTTGACCCACTTTACCCCCTCAACCCAAACACCCCTTTAAGTTTTAAAATCAAATTCTAGGCTGAATTTTTGAAGAATTAAGCAAAGTATTTGGAAAACAAATATTAACCAAGCTATGTTAAGCAGAGATAAGAAAAATCCAACACACAATAAGCACTCAATTAAGCAAATAAGCAAGTAAAAGCACATAAAGGATAGTTTAATATAAAAACTTAAATAAATGACATATGAGCAACAAATAAGGACAAATAAGCACAAAACAACAAAAATAAGCACAAATAAGCTGAAAGTAACAGTAAATAAGCAATTGAACAGTAAAATGCAAAAAATGAGAAAATTGAAAACTCACAAGGGTCTAAGCTTTTGGCAATGATTCAAAGACCCAAATCAGTCCAAACCAACCTATGTGCTTCCCATGAAGCTCTAAACCATGGCCATCCAAGATTTACCATGCTCCATTGATTGCTTGACAGATTTTTGCTTTTGTGATTTTTTTTATTTTTAGACAGAAAAGTAAAACAAGCCTTCAAATAAGTTTTGAATGACTCAAAAGCTTATACAAAGGCTTATAAACAGTATTTAAAAGACAATTTAAGGTAAATGACAATAATTAAAGGTAAGCTTAAAATTTCATTAATCTTAAAAAAAATACAATGCAAGTATTTAAATGACAAGAAAATTAAATGACAAGTAATTAAAATGACAGTATTAAAAGAGGTACAAATTTGTTAAAAAGACTAGCTTAAACAAAATTCGACAAAGAGAAAATAAGCTACACTAGCCTATTTATACTAAAAGCTCTATAACTTCAAGTCTTGAAGTGTGCTTGTTTACTGAGGGGGAGAGCAGCTTGTGTTTCTTGTGTGAGAGAGATTCCAAATCCAATCTCAGCCATTAATCTTTCTTGGTGCCCAATCCCTTCATCACAACCCTTAATTTCGTTTGTCCAATTATAGGAATGAATTACAAATGCCTATATTTATACTAAAATATCCTAAGTCTTGAAGTCTTCACTTGTGTTTCTTTGGTGAGAGACTCAGCTGGTGTGTTTGTTGTGTGAGATAGTCTTCAAAATCAATCTTGGCCATCTATCTTGCTTTGTGCCCAAGGTCTCAAATCATAACCCTTGATCATTTTCAGCTAATGGTGTAGTTAGGGATTGCCAAGGTGGCAATTTGACTCATATGAGGTGGGCTAAGGGTTTGAGAGTGATGTTTTGGCTGGGGTGAACAGTAAATGAGGTGAGGGAAAGGGACAGGGGAGATGACAGGGTATTGGCAGAAAAATTGGGTTTTAGTTTTAACTGGTAAAAGGTTTTGAGTATTGGCAAGTTTAGCCCCTTTGTTTGTATCATTGCATTACACGAATAGTCCTTGCGGTGATAAAGATTTTTGGGACTTGTCAATTTTGGTCCTTGAGGGATATAAGTGAGTTTTCAGTCACAGTCCCTAAGGACTAACAGGTTTAAGGCTGTTAAAGGGTTAGGGCTTAACTTTGTTAAAATGTGTTAGGCCATTTAAATTGGCAGATTGGGCCGTTTGGATTTAAAGGGAATTTGGGCCATTATTTAAACTTTGGGCTTATAAGTCTTCATGTTAACACTTAATGGGCTGCCCCGGCCCATTAGATGTGTAAGGGTGGGCCCATTAAGTATTTCTTCGATTTCGGCTTTGACTTTGACTGTTGACTTTTTGGTTGACTTTGACCTTGACTTTTCACGCTCTTCCATTTCGTGCTTGGTTTTGTCGTTTTTGGCTTTGTTTTTCGTCCTTTTGTCGAATATCCATTTCCTGCACAATATAAGTGAAAACATACAAATACAATGTATTTTTGGTACGTTTTTGGTCATTTAAGTCCGGTTTTAATGGAAAATAGTATGTGTAATTAAGCACATACCAAAATCCCCCATACTAAACTATTGCCGTATCCTCACGCAATGCTATAAGTAAACACTTAAGAAAACTAAGAATCTCAATCCCCCTCGACTAATTACCTTGAAAAGTAGCTAAGTGTTCATCAAGGGGAAATAAAGAATCAATAGCTTTGAAAAGCCCCGTTTTGACCATTTTTTTAATATTTATACACTTATTCTCACACATATTTTTGTATTATTTTTTTTCTTTTTCTCATTTTTTGTACTTTTCATTTCAAGCAACTAACTAACATGTTTGACTTTTATTATTTTATAACTTTTAGGGATCATAAAACAAGACGCATTTGATTACAGATTACTAACTATGAGATATGATTGTATGAGATGTATATTGAACTGATGTGTCTAACTATACCGTGAGGGTTCCTTTTATAGACCAAGGATAAACCCTAACAGGCTTACAAAACGCGTAAAAGATAATACATATCTTTTCCTATAATATCTCATACATATCTCTTAAACGGTACTAACTATTTTCTACTAACGGTACTAACTATCTGAGCAGTACTTAACACTTTGTACTGTCAGTACTAACTATAACTATCGGTACTAAGTATTATCACTAACGGTACTAAGTTAAGAATGTATAATTCCCAACAATCCTCCCCTAAACATGATTGTTGAACTCGTTTAACTTCATGTTTCTTCAGGTTAATCTTCTTAATTTCTTGGAGGATGTATCCAAACACTTTAACACATCTTGATCTGATCTTTAAACACTTTTCATCTTTATCAGCAACTTTGTCTTTTCAGCAACACTGCAACATCTTTTCAGCAACAATCCAACTAAGTTGGCTTTATAGTTTTTGGCAAACTACCAGCCATAAACGGATTTGATGTTCCTTTACCAGTAGCCGTTTGCTCTGGGATAGTTAACTCTTTATTTGAAAAATATGGTGAGTTAATTACCATACAGTTTTTGGTAAACTGTCAACCATCAACGGAATTGATTTGTCTTTACCAAATACCGTTTGCTTTTGGACTAGCCAATGCTTCATTGCCATAACATGGTGCATTGATAAACCATATAGTTTTTAGCAAACTATCAGCTATCAACAGATTTGAGTAGTCTTTACCAAGAACTGTTTGATCTTGGACTAGCCAACTCTTCACCATGAAGCAAGGTGAGTTGAAAACCCTACAATTTTTGGTAAATTGTCAACCATAAACGGATTTGAGAAGTCTTTACCACAAGCCGTTTGCTTATGGACTAGCCAGTTCTTATGCCTATTAAGCATGGTGAACTGATAACCATTTGTTGTGTGGTGGTTAGCCAACACTCAAACCCTTCTCAAGTCCATTTATCATTTTCCGTCTCATTCGCGAATTTCCGCGAATGCTTTGTCTAAAAGTTAAGGAACAAGCTAGAGCTCAACACGCTCGATCGAGTCAAAATTTATTCTTATTCTACCCAACAGGAAAGTCAAAATTGTGACAAAACACTTATTTTGTTTTTTGAAGGGCACAATCAAATCGATAGATCCCCCCATACTAGAACTGAACATTGTCCTCAATGTTTTAAGAAGGGTCTCTACGTAAATCCTAAGCCGTTTATTAAATATGCTTGATAAGATTTGGATATCGGATTCCCAAAATGAAGCTGAGGATGTGAAGCTCTTGTGAACGAAGGACAAAAACCGCGAGCACGAGAGGCTTTAAAATCCGGGCAATCCTGGACATACAATCACAAAACACAAAACACGGATAATGGAAGAGGCGAGCCTCTCACACAACAACAAAACACTTATTCGTTACTACATAACTTAGCATACTACTACTACGATAATACTAGGATAAGCATGGGTTGCCACCCACGAAGCGCTTGTTTTAGGTCACTTAGCTTGACCCGATCCCCCCATACTTGAGCTTGTTAAGGGGGATAGAAATGGGGATAACGAACACCCAAATTTGGAGTGTTGTCTCCATGAATCAACATCGGGCTTTTATGAAGAGACAACTTGGAAGCTTTAAAGCCCCTATGTGATGAAGAAGGAGGAGATTTCTCCTTTGAGGCAAGAACACCGTGATTGAAAACTTTGTCTTCATTTTCAGATGAAAATAGAAGTAAAGTATCAATCACGGGGAATGAGTAGCAAGAAATCTCGTTGATTTGACTTCAATGCATATCCCTAGATCGTAAATCTTGTTTCTATCTCCGAAAGGAGAAGAAACATCAAGATCGTATCCGAGATCATTAGAAGGAATGAAGTTGAAATCCAATTGAAGGATGGGATGGGTGGGCAAAATATTAGGCACATCCACGGGGATGTCTTCCACCATGTTAATGGTTGAATCTTCCGAATCGGGATAATCAACATGAAATGAATCGAACTCAGGATGGGAAGTTGAATTATTGTCATCTTCTGAGTCAAAATCATCACTCTCAATACCCGGTGGTATTGAGTCATCCGGACCTGAAAATATATCGATCTCTTCCCTAAGAGAGTCACTATCCTCAACGGGGATAGGAAATGTAGGAAGAGGCTCGATGATAGTATTAGAATTATCTTGAGAAGCTTTCGGTGGTCGGGGAGAAGAGTTATCATAAAGCAAACTTTCTAAAAACAAAATATCACCCTCTGGATCAAGGTTGATATTATCAATTCCTGGTGGAATTGATTAGAGACGAGTGAGTTCACCGGCGAACTCATCGAGAAGAAAATCAATCTTGGGTGGGGAAGCCATCAAAGTATCACGATTGACTAATGATTCTAGAAGATAAGACTCGGAATCAAAACGAACATCTTTCAGCGTAGAATCGAGGTCTTCATTATGAATCGGATTAAACTCACTAGAAATGATTTCCTCTTCAAGATCAAAAAGAGGGTTCGAATAAGTTTTAAAACTCATTTCGTGAATAACCTCCTCATGACTTGACTCGTCATCACTAGAGGTAGAATCGTCGAAGAGAGGATTGGAAAACGTTGAAAAATTTATCGTTTGAGAATCATCACAATCGGGCACATCACACTCACTTTCGATATCGGAAAAATCCTCTAGGTTTGGACAAGGTTTCGCAACACTAGACTTTAATGATTCGTCCGATTCCGTTTTCTGAATACTGTCAAGATGCTTCCATCCTCCATTAAGAGAGTCAAACGGGCTTCACGGTGTGATTGCATTAGTATACACCTCGTCATCATCTTCGTCGTAGCAACAAGCAGGTTGAAATGTCGCGAAGGATAAGTACTAAGATTAGCCACCTGCTCTAGTTGCTCTTTTTCCTTTTTTCTAATTTCAATACTCATTTCATTGAAATTTCCCTTAAGCTCATTAATCTTAATCTCAATATCAATATTCCCATTACGATAATCCTTTCCATTAATTAAAGTTTTCATTTCATCTAAATACTGCTGCTTCAGATCCTCCATATCTTGGATACTCATTTCTTGAGGAGGTTGATGAATGACGGGAAACTGCGGGGATTCAATTTGGTCAAAACCGGAATAATTAAAATCATAACACGGATTAGGTTCGTAATAATTCATCGGTTGACATTGAAAAGTCTCGTGAGGACCCCTGCAATTTTCACAATAAGGCTCATTGAAGATCAATTTATCACATTGAAAAGTCTCACGAGGACCCCCCACAACGGGTATAACAAAGATACTATGGAAGACTTGGTGAAGTTTGTGGGAACTCATCATAGTTTTGATTGTAGCATGGTTTCGGGTTTGGAACTTGCGGTGTACAATAGTGACCATAACGAGCATCGTTCCCACATAACTCACAAGAGTATGTCTGATACTGGGGTTGTGGAGTGTAGTCGGAAAAGTTTGGAGAAATATTAAAAGAATCAGGATTTGGATTAATGACTAGATTGCATATATAACAAAATCCATCTCTATAATTTTTTCCACACTGCTCACAAATACATCGGTAACAACGATCTTCATCTTCGTTCATACGACTTTTACAATGAAAACAATGACGATAGTCGAATGACGCCATAAGAATTAAACAATTAAGAGGGATAGGAAGAAGACTAAATGGCAAAGAGGTTAAATGAGGATATTTTTGGTTTTTCATATTCATATAAAGGACAAATGAGATCGAAAACTTAAACCAATCCTCAACCTTGCTTCAACGTATCTCTCTAAAAGAAAAAACGCACAAAGGCGAGGAGCGGAAAGCGCCAAACGGTATAAAAACCTTCGTCCTTTTGGGTCGTATTCTTCCGAACGAACCTCTTTATAACCCCTCTTAAGGAGTTTTGTTTTAACTTTTAAAAAGTGAGGCCGAACCTAACAAGTGATCAACAAAATGCTAGTTTTAAATCTTTAATGGGATAACTTATTAGGTATTGTTGATTGCTTGATATTCACACAATTTTGAAAAATAAAATATTTTTGGTTTTTTTTTATAAAAATATTCACAAATCCAAACACTAATCTTCAAACGTTCACGTAATCGTTCACACCTCCCCGGCAACGGCGCCAAAATGATAACCGAAGACTTCTTACTATATATAAATATAATATAAATAGATAATAAATAATCAATAATTATATCAATTATAGTATACGTATTCCGAAAGACTCAAAAAATTCCTTTTGACCAAAGGAAAATCAAAAATCCCCCGGGTCGTTTCCCAACGAGGCGTGAATTGAAGATCGGATTACGTTCGTGATCGCGCGTTTGAATGGTTCAAGATTTTTGGATTGGGGTTCTAATTCTATGATTAAAATGCAAAAATGAGTAAGGTAAAACTAAAAACAAATAGCGAATACGACTAAAAAAACACTAAAAACGAAACGTGACTCAAATCCCTGTTCTTTAACAAAAAACAAAATCTAATAAAAATTAACCCCTACGAGTGCAAATTTTAATTTTTCCTAATTCCTAAAAAGATAAACAGAAAATTTTCTAAAAAAGAACTTATTATTAATTTGACTTTTAATAAATAAATTATGAAGTTACAAACTGTTTAAAAATAAAAAAAAATTAAAAAATAGTAAACATAATAGGGAAAAAACTGAAAAAATTATGGAAGAAGTTATTCAGGGAACGGAAGATATATAGGGCCTAAGGGGGGTTTGGCCCCCCCAAACCTTTGCTTCTAAGTACCAAAATTTTGCCCCCGTCGAAACTAAACTCAAATGCATATAAAATTTTACTTTTTTTTACATTTTGTTTCTTTACCAAACAAGAAACAACTAAAAACCCTCTCTGCAACTCCTCATAATCTCTCATTCTCCCAATCTAAAACTATTTTGTGAGTTATCGCGTATTTCTTGTCTTTCTTTTTGGTATATATACATTATGATTTTCGTCTCGCCCCCCTCGTAAAACTGCTCAAGTTCCGTCCCTGAGTAGTTTAAACAGTGCTTGATCTATGAAAAATAAAATAGTGGAAACAGCTTATCGAAATAAGCTGTTAAAAAGCAAAAACAGCTTATAAGCTATACTAACTAAAAAGGTGATAAAAGAATAAATCATGCAAAAGAAAACGGAAAAGACCCAAGGGCGCTAGTGGTGTTGTGTGTTGTGTTAAAAACGTTTGGTGGGTGGGGTTGAGGTCCCGAGTTCGAGCCCTGCTCACTTGGGGCTTCCCCTACTCCTAAATGTTTTTATTTGGCATTTTTTACAAATTTTTAAATAAGCAAAAAAATAAGCAACTTTTGTGAAAACAAATTTTTTATAACTTAAAAATAAGCTCAGAAATAAGCTGAAAAAGTGACAGAATTGCTTTTTACACTAAAGACTATATTAAGCTAAACTGTTTGCTATTCTAGGGACAAATAAGCTAGCACAAAGGCAAATAAGCTAATAAAGGCACTATACTACTCCTAATAAGCAAGTAAAAATAAAAATAAGCAAATGAAAACAGGCAGAAAAGTAAAAAGGGGCAAATAAGCTAATATGGCTAAACTGCATACCAAAACAGCCACAAGGGCACTTTTGTGCTTATTTTTAAGCCCAAAGATGGAACCTTATGGCTTAATGAGTTATACCAGCTTAAAGATTGTCCTAATGGCTTTTTAAATCAGCAAAGAAAATTGAATTTGAAAATCAAATAAGCTGCAAAAAGGGCAAATGAAAATGGCTTAACACTCAGCACATGCTGGTTTTTTTTGTTTTCTTTCAAGGACAAATGGGCTTTTGCGGGCCTTCAAATAAGCTAGTAAAATAAAACTAAAAGCTAATCTAAGCTAAAACAGATGAAAATTGACTATCAAAGAGCTTATGCTCAAAAAGGAAGACTTAAAAAACAATTTTAACTAATGTAAAAATAAATTTGAAAAATGACTTTTTAACTATGAAAAATACTTGACAGTTTTTGACTTTAACAAAAGTAAACTAAAAGCAACTATCCTACTGCATTATGATACTTTAAAAGGACACTAAAACAAGTTTTAAAAGCTTGTTTTGAAGACTAAATCAAATAAGCTATGTAAGACTGTTTTGAACCAACAGTTTTAAAGACCAATTTGGAAAAACATTAAAACATACTTTAAGAACTTAAAACTCTTGAAAACAGATTAAAATCAACTCAAATAAGGTTGTACAAGTTAACACAGGATAAACCCAAAAGGACTTTAAACCAATTTGACCCACTACCTCCTCCAATCCCAAGACACCCCTTTAAAAGTTAAAAACAAATCTAGGCTAGAATATTGAAGAATTAAGCAAAGTATTTGGAAAACAAATATTAACCAAGCTATGTTAAGCAGAGATAAGAAAAATCCAACACACAATAAGCACTCAATTAAGCAAACAAGTAATAAGTAAGTAAAAGCACATAAATGACAGTTTAATATAAAAACTTAAATAAATGACATATGAGCAACAAATAAGGACAAATAAGCATAAAACAACTAAAATAAGCACAAATAAGCCGAAAGTAACAGTAAATAAGCAATTGAACAGTAAAATGCAAAAAAATGAGAAAATTGAAAACTCACAAGGGTCCAAGCTTTTGGCAATGATTCAAAGACCCAAATCAGTCTAAACCAACCTATGTGATTCCCATGAAGCTCTAAAAAAAAAAAGAACCCCCCCCCCCCCCAAAATATATGGCCATCCAAGATTTACCATGCTTCATTGATTGCTTGACAGATTTTTGCTTTTGTGATTTTTTTGATTTTTAGACAAAAGGTAAAACAAGCCTTCAAATAAGTTTTGAATGACTCAAAAGCTTATACAAAGGCTTATAAACAGTATTTAAAAGACAATTTAAGGTAAATGACAATAATTAAAGGAAAAACTTGAAATTTTATTCACTTAAGAAAAATTACAATGCAATAATTTAAAAGACAGTAAATTAAATGACAAGTAATTTAAATGACAGTATTAAAAGTGGTACAAATTTTGTTAATACAAATGATGGACTTAACAAAAATTCGACAAAGGAAACTAAACTACAAGGGCCTACTACTTATACTAAAATATCCTAAGTTTTGAAGTCTTCACTTGTGTTTATTTGGTGAGAAACTCAGCTGGTGTGTTTGTTGTGTGAGATAGTCTTCAAAATCAATCATGGCCATCTATCTTGCTTTGTGCCCAAGGTCTCAAATCATAACCCTTGATCATTTTCAGCCAATGGTGTAGTTAGGGATTGCCAAGTGGCTAATTGGACATCAGATGAGTTGGGGGTGGGGGAGGGTTTGAAGTGATGTTTTGGCTGGGGTTGAACAGTAATCGAGTGGGGGAAAAGACATAGGGGGAGATGAACAGGGTATTGGCGGTAAAATTGGGTTTTAGTTTAGCTGGTAAAAGGTTTTGATATTGCAAGTTTAGCCCCTTTATTTTATCATTATGCATTACACGAATGTCCTTGTTGTGATAAAGATTTTTGGACATGTCAATTTTGGTCCTTGAAGGGATATAATGAGTTTTTACTCCAGTCTTTAAGTACTACTACGGGTGTAAGGCTGTTAAGGGGTTAGGGCTTAACTTTGTTAAAATGTGTTGGGCCATTTAAATTGGCAGATTGGGCCGTTTTGGATTTAATAGGGATTTGGGCCATTAATTAAACTTTGGGCTTATAAGTCTTCATGTTAACACTTAATGGGCTGCCCTGGCCCATTAGATGGGTAAGGGTAGGCCCATTAAGTATTTCTTCGATTTCGGCTTTGACTTTGACTGGTAACTTTTTGGTTGACTTTGACCTTGACTTTTCACGCTCTTCCATTCTGTGCTCGGTTTTGTCGTTCTTGGCTTTGTTTTTCGTCCTTTGTTTGGATATCCGTTTCCTGCACAATATAAATGAAAACATACAAATACAAAGTATTTTTGGTAGTTTTTTTTTTTTTTTTTTTTTTTTTTTTTTTTTTTTTTTTTTTTTTTTTGTTTTTTTTTTTTTTGGGGTTGAAGTTGGGGGGGGGGGGGGGGGGGGGGGGGGGGGGGGGGGGGGGGGGGGTGGGGGGGGGGGGGGGGGGGTTTTTGGTCATTTAAGTATGGTTTTAATGGAAAATGGTATGTGTAATTAAGCACATACCAAAATCCCCCATACTAAATTATTGTCGTGTACTCACGCAATGCTACAAGTAAACACTTAAGAAAACTAAGATCCTCAATCTCCGTCGACTAATAACCTCGAAAAGTAGCTAAGTGTTCATCAAGGGGAATGAAAGAATCAATAGTTTAGAAAAGCCCCGTTTTTACCATTTTTAAATATATACACTAACTACCACTAATATTTTTGTATTTTTCTTTTTCTCATTTTTTTGTACTTTTCATTTCAAGCAACTGACTAACATGTTTGACTTTCATTATTTTATAACTTTTAGGGATCATAAAACAAGAAACATTTCAATCCTAAAATGCCCTAAAAAGGATAAATTCATCGTCCCCGATTTTTCACTTATTCCAAACCAAGCTTAAAACGAAATCCCCGTTAAATATTAGTTAAGATGCTAACACTACTCATATTTGTAACTTATGAACTTTTCAATCCCGACATTTATTATATATATTAGGTGAATGTGCTATTTCGAATTTCAACTATGGATCAACGTTTTGCAAAATTCTATGCTTCATGTTCCAACTGAGAATAATGAGTCTGAAGGCGAGATCATCCCATGTAGCGACTTTCGTCTCGGCACATCCCAACCTTGCGGCTAAATGACCAGGCTTTTGACACCCTACAAGAATATATCGGGTACCTACAACGACCGTTCGCTCTCAAAAATACTTAGGTTTTCCCGTATATACATACTATTTAGAAAAAACATTAAAATAAATAGTCTTTAGGTTTCAAAAGCTCAGATTAAATTCAAGAATAAGAGATTTTCCCTATATTTATTAGATCACATTTATTACACTTAGCATTAATATAACCATGATACAATGTAAATCCTTGACCTTTTGGAAGGCTGCAACATCGGTTGTGAGCCGCCAAGATGCAGCAAACCTTTATCGATCTCGGATTATTATTCTTACTATGGGCCTTTTTTAGAAGGCTGCAACATCGGTTGTGAGCCGGCAAGATGCAGCAAAGTTTTATCAGCCCACAGTTTATAATTATTATTCATCATTCATTCATTTTTTTTAACTTTATACCATGATATAGAGAAGACTTCTTTTTGGAAAATTTAAGTATAAATTTGAACTAAGACAAAAAATATTATTGACTACATCTCAAAAATTGTCGATTTAAGTTTAATTTTCAAAAATAGCACGTATTATTAGTCCGGTTAGAAGCTTATGGGAGAGAAAAGCCACAAATTACACACATGAGCTCTTAAGATTTCCAACTAATCCTTGTTTAGCATCTAACTCATAATTAACTCTATCATTTTTCGTTCTTCGCGAATTTCCGCGAATGCTTAGTCTTAGCGTTAAGGAACAAGCTAAAGCTCAACACGCTCGATCGAGTCAAAATTTATTCTTATTCTACCCAGCAGGAAAGTCAAAATTGTGACAAAACACTTATTTTATTTTTGAAATTTTTTTAAATTTTTTCATTTTTTTGGTATTTTGGTGGTAAAAACAGGATTACGTGAAAACAATGACTGCAGGCACACTCAAATCGATAGATCCCCCCCATACTAGAACTGAACATTGTCCTCAATGTTTTAAGAAGGGTCTCTACGCAAATCCTAAGTCGTTTATTAAGTATGCTTAAAGATAAACGTTAGTCGATAAGATTTGGATATTGGATTCCCAAAATGAAGCTGAGGATGTAAAGCTCGAGTGATCGAAGGACAAAAACCACGAGCACGAGAGACTTCAAAAATCCAGGCAATCCTGGTCATACACAACAAAAACATGAAACACGGATAATGCAAGAGGCGATCTTCTCACAACAAAAAACACTTATTCATTACTACTACTAATTAATAATTAGGATAAGCATGGGTTGCCACCCACGAAGCGCTTGTTTTAGGTCACTTAGCTTGACCCGATCCCCCCATACTTGAGATGATCAAGGGGGATAGAAATGGAGATGATGAACACCTAAATTAGGAGTGTTCTCTTCATGAATCACCATCGGGCTTTCAGAAATTAGTTGGAAAGCTTTAAAGCCCCGATGTGATGAAGAAGGAGGAGATTTCTCCTTTGAAGCAAGAACACCGTGATTGAAAGCTTTGTCTTCATTTTTGGATGAAAATGGAAGTAAAGTATCAATCATGGGGGAAGGAGTAGCAAGAAATCTCGTGGATTCGACTTCAATGCGTATCCCCGGATCGTAAATCTTGTTTCTATCTTTGGAAGGAGAAGAAACATCAGGATCGGATCCGAGATCATTATGAGAAGGAATGAAGTCAAAATCCAATTGAAGGGCGGGAAATGGTGGGCAAAAATATTAGTCACATCCACGAGATGTCTTCCACCGACAATTCAAAGTTGAATCTCCCGAATCGGGATAATCAACATAAAATGATTCGAACTCGGGAAGGGAAGTAGAATTAGTGTCACCTTCCGAGTCAAAATCATCACTCTCAATACCCGGTGGTATTGAGTCATCCGGACCGGGAAATTAATCCATCTTCTTCCTAAGAAGTCACTCATCCTTAACGGGGATATGAAATGTGGGAAGAGACTCGATGATAGTATTAGAATTGTTTTGAACCAATAGTTTTAAAGACCAATTAGGAAAAACATTAAAACAGACTTTAAGAACTTAAAACTCTTGAAAACAGATTAAAATCAACTCAAATAAGGTTGTACAAGTTAACAGAATGACCCAAAAGGATTTTAAACCAATTTGATCCACTTTACCCCTTAACCCAAACACCCCTTTAAGTTTTAAAATCAAATTCTAGGCTGAATTTTTGAAGAATTAAGCAAAGTATTTCCAAAACATATATTAACCAAGCTATGCTAAGCAGAGATAAGCAAAATCCAACACACAATAAGCACTTAATTAAGCAAACAAGCAATCAGCAAGTAAAAGCACATAAAGGACAGTTTAATATAAAAACTTAAATAAATGACATATGAGCAACAAATAAGGACAAATAAGCATAAAACAACTAAAATAAGCTAAAAGTAAAAGCAATTGAACAGTAAAATGCAAAAAATGAGAAAATTAAAAACTCACAAGGGTCCAAGCTTTTGGCAATGATTCAAAGACCCAAATCAGTCTAAACCAACCTATGTGATTCCCATGAAGCTCTAAACCATAGCCATCCAAGATTTACCATGCTCTATTGATTGCTTGACATATTTTTGCTTTTGTGATTTTTTTGATTTTTAGACAAAAAAGTAAAACAAGACTTCAAATAAGTTTTGAATGACTCAAAAGCTTATACAAAGGCTTATAAACAGTATTTAAAAGACAATTTAAGGTAAATCACAATAATTAAAGGAAAAACTTAAAATTTCATTAACTTAAGGAAAATTACAATGCAATAATTTAAAAGACAGTAAATTAAATGATAGTATTAAAAGTGGTACAAATTTTGTTAATACAAATGATGGACTTAACAAAAATTCGACAAAGGAAACTAAACTACAAGGGCTTACTACTTATACTAAAATATCCTAAGTCTTGAAGTCTTCACTTGTGTTTCTTTGGTGAGAGACTCAGCTGGTGTGTTTGTTGTGTGAGATAGTCTTCCAAATCAATCTTGGCCATCTATCTTGCTTTGTGCCCAAGGTCTCAAATCATAACCCTTGATCATTTTCAGCCAATGGTGTAGTTAGGGATTGCTAAGGTGGCAATTAGACTCATATGAGGTGGGGTGAGGGTTTGAGAGTGATGTTTTGGTTGGGGTGAACAGTAAACGAGGTGGGGGAAAGGGACAGGGAAGATGACAGGGTATTGGCGGGAAAATTGGGTTTTAGTTTTAAGTGGTAAAAGGTTTTGAGTATTGGCAAGTTTAGCCCCTTTGTTTGTATCATCGCATTACACGAATAGTCCTTGTGGTGATAAAGATTTTTGGGACTTGTCAATTTTGGTCCTTGAGGGATATAAGTGAGTTTTCACTCACAGTCCCTAAGGACTAACGGGTTTAAGGCTGTTAAGGGGTTAGGGCTTAACTTTGTTAAAATGTGTTGGGCCATTTAAATTGGCAAATTGGGCCGTTTGGATTTAAAGGGAATTTGGGCCATTATTTAAACTTTGGGCTTATTAGTCTTCATGTTAACACTTAATGGGCTGCTCCGGCCCATTAGATGGGTAAGGGTGGGCCCATTAAGTATTTCTTCGATTTCGGTTTTGACTTTGACTGTTGACTTTTTGGTTGACTTTGACCTTGACTTTTCACGCTCTTCCATTCCGTGCTCGGTTTTGTCGTTTTTGGCTTCGTTTTTCGTCCTTTTGTCGGATATCCGTTTCCTGCACAATATAAATGAAAACATACAAATACAAAGTATTTTTGGTACGTTTTTGGTCATTTAAGTCTGGTTTTAATGGAAAATGGTATTTGTAATTAAGCACATACCAGATCGATTCCACCAGGAATTGATAATGAGGATTTTGATCCGGAGGGAGATATTTGCTTAATTGAAAAATTGTTAAATGAAGACCTGTTTCAACTCCCTCCGATGGACCTTAAGCAAGTAGAAGTGACCAAGGCAAAATCTTCAATTGAAGAGCCTCCGAAATTAGAGTTAAAATATTTACCATTTCATTTGGAATATGCTTACTTAGAAGGAATCGATAAGTTACCCGTGATTATTTCAAAAAGTTTAAAAGATGATGAAAAAGAAGCCCTCTTAAAGGTGCTTAAATCACATAAACGGGCCATTGCTTGGATAATCACCGACATCAAGGGTATTGACCCTCTGTATTTTTCTTTTTCTCATTTTTTTGTACTTTTCATTTCAAGCAACTGACTAACATGTTTGACTTTCATTATTTTATAACTTTTAGGGATCATAAAACAAGAAACATTTCAATCCTAAAATGCCCTAAAAAGGATAAATTCATCGTCCCCGATTTTTCACTTATTCCAAACCAAGCTTAAAACGAAATCCCCGTTAAATATAAGTTAAGATGCTAACACTACTCATATTTGTAACTTATGAACTTTTCAATCCCGACATTTATTATATATATTAGGTGAATGTGCCATTTCGAATTTCAACCATGGATCAACGTTTTACAAAATTCTATGCTTCACGTTCCACCCGAGAATAATGAGTTTGAAGGCGAGATCATCCCATGTAGCGACTTTCGTCTCGGCACATCCCAACCTTGCGGCTAAGTGACCAGGCTTTTGACACCTCACATAGACTAGTATCGGGACTCACGGACCTTAGGTTTAAAAAACTCTCAGGTTTCTCGGATATTCATAGCTTATCGGATCTTTATTCTTACTATGGGCTTTCTTTAGAAGACTACCACATCGGTTGTGAGCCGACAAGAGGTAGTAAACTTTTATCAGGCCACAGCTTTTATTATTATATATATTTTTTTTTATTTTTTTTATATATATTTATTTATTTAAAGAAGACTTCTTTTTGAGAAATTCAAGTATAAATTTGAACTAAGACAAAGATTTTTGCTATATATATTACATAAAAATTGTTGATTTAAGTTTAATCTTCAAAAACAACACGTATATTAATCCGGTTAAG
>BQNB010135785.1:0-18104 GCA_026074375.1 Tanacetum coccineum | reverse complement strand
AAAACATATTATCTAATAGGCTCTAAACCTCAAATTAAGCTTTCCTACTTAAAGATCATGTTACTAACTACTTGTGCAAACAAGTTCAGAAGCTAAAACTAACTTTAACTACTCTAATTTTAAGATTGAAAAGTAGACTTTACTAATTGAAATGAACCTAGACAGATTTTATACCAAAACATAAGTGACAAAAGATACTTTAACAAACTTGTTTCTACTGCATTTTGACAACATAAACAACACCAAACCAATACTTAAAAGCTATTTTCAAAAGCTTTTATCAAATAAGCTATTGTAATATGTTTTAAGTCCACAGATTTAAACACCTATTAGACAAAACCTAAAAACTTAATTTTTCACTGTAACAACCTTTTAAAACTGATTCAAACAACACAAATGAGGGTGTTAAAGTTGGCTTAATTACCCATATGAGTTTTACACTTGGTTTGACCCATTTTGGTTCTTAACCCAAACACCCCTTTAAGTTATCAAGATCCATTTTAAAGGTGGTTTTTGATGATTTAAGCAAAATATTTTGAAAACAGATAGCAAGCAATGACTAATAAACAATCTTAAACAAAATCCAACCAAAAATAAGCACTTTAAATAAGCAAACAAAGATAAGCAATATTAAGCTATAAAAAACAAGATTTTAAGCTACAAACTTCAGACAAGCATAATAAGCAACAAACATGATGAATAAGCAGAATTAAGCAGAAAATAAGCAATAAATCAACAGTAAAAGAAGCCAACAGTTAATAAGCAAATTCTTGAAAAATGGAAACTTACAAAGGCCCTTGCTCACAACAGGGCAAATAAGCTTACAATAAGCTGATCTACAAGCTCTAGCTTGTTTGAAAACAAGCTAGTATAAACCTATAAGCCCTTCTAAATACGGCTTATCTTCCAATAGAGATTTTTGAGTGATTTTGATTGAAAAAGGGCTTAAACACTATAAACTATGGAACAGTTTATAGTGCTTAAGTAAACAGCTTAAATAAGTAATTTAGAGCTTATAAAGGATTATAAAATACTTTTAAAACAATAGAACATGAACATTAAAGAAAACATAGAATTTAAACATAAAACCTCAACTTTTCATTAAATCTTAAAAACAGTTATAATGCTTGAATTTTAATGACAATAAGCTAAAAGTTAATTAAATAAGCTGAAAATTAATAACTAGGTGCCTTATAAATGGCTACAAGGGTCCTATTTATACTAAAATACTTCAAGTCTTGCCCTTTTAGTTGTGCTAGTTATGTGAGTGAGATAGCAGGTGTGCTAGTTGTGTGAGAGTAGTCTCCAAGTCATCATAGCCCTTCATTTTGAGTGCTCACCAAGTCCTATCATCTTAGCCCTTGAATTCTTGTCTTCATCCCTTGGACGAATGGGAAAGCTTAGGATTGCCAAGGTGGATTTTTGGTATTGGTAAAGTGGGGTTAAGGGAAAATGACATTTTTGTTTTGGGGAGCAGGGTGGCAGGTTTTGGGGTGTGGGGTAGAAGACGCACAGTAGAATTGGCGAGAAGTGGGGTTTTGTGTTTGTGTTTAACGAGCGTTAGCCCTGTTTTCCTTATGTGTTTGTATCGTTAGTCCTTTTAGACTAACAATGTTAGTCATTGAGGACTAACGATGTAAGGTGTTAGGTTAATGAGGTTAATAGTTTAAGGGTTTTGGGCTTAGGATTGGGCCGGGTAAGGTTTAATAGACTTAGGGTTTTTTAAACTTAAAAGTTTATGATTATCTTGATTTAAATGCTTAATGGGCTACCCCGGCCCATTGGATGGGTGCGGGTTGGCCCATTAAGTATTTCTTCGGTTTCGGTTTCGGCTTCGTCTTTGACTTTTGACTTTGACTTGGTTGACTTTTTGGTTAACTTTGACATGACTTTTTCACGCTCTTTCCGTTCTCGTACTCTGTTTTGTCCGTTTTGGCTTGATTTTTGTCTTTTAGTGAATATTCGTTACCTGCACAACATAAATGCAAAACACACAAATACAATGTATTTTTGGTATGTTTTTAGTCTTTTAAGCACGTTTTCCTAGGTAAATGGTGTAGATCCCAATTCAATATAGATCTTTCTAGCCTGTTAAGGGTTGTAGCCAATATGGATAGTTCCACAATGACTTTTCAAAACTTTATAAACCCTTAAGCTTATAAAAGGCCCAAAGCCCCTTTTAACTATAACCGGCCCAAACAAGCCCAACATCACCCCTTTATAACAAACTCCCGTTAACCCTTAACCCTTACCCCGTTAGTCCTTTAAGGACTAACGGTGCAAACTTTTTATAATAAACCGAAAGGACACAAACTATTGCAACCTCAAGGCGTTAGATGCTATAACATAAAAACTCATACTCAAGGACATAAACTGCAATGTTCCAATCCTGCAAATGTAGCCGGAACAACTGTACATCTCTTTCAGTTGTCCTGTCCTCATACGGGACCCCAAACTCTCCAACACTATTCCCCTTTCTTCTCCACTTTGTCTACACACCCCACACCTTATCCCACCAATTGCCACCTTGGCAATCCTTTGCATCCTCATTCGTCCAAGGATCAAGACAAGAGATGAAGGGCTACGATGACATGACATGGACACTACTCAAATTCAATGGCTATGATGACTCTTGGATCCCTCTCACACAACAAACACACCTGCAAGAGCTCTCACAAAGAAAGCACACTCCTAGAATCTTCTATGGCTTAGTATAAATAGTCTTATTTTGTAAGCCCTGGAGGCAGTTAAGTTTTTCTTAAGTTTTTTTTACCTAGTTGTAATTTTCAGCTTATTTTTAGTGTAACCTTTTAATATTGTAATGTTTTCTTTATGAATGAATGAAATTTAAAGTTTTAGCTTAAAACCCGTTTTACTCATTTGTGTTTAAAAGTTATCAAGAATCTTTCTTAAGCTCATATAAGACCTTATTTAAGCATATTGTTAAGCTGTTTTCATTTATATATAAGGTATTTAAGAAAATTTTACAAAAAAATTATCACCCTCAAATACCACAGCTTAATGGATGATATGCCAAATTTGGATGGGCTTATGGACACTACTAGCTTATCTTTGATAAGCTAGAGCTTGTAGATAAGCTCTTTTGAGCTTATTTGCCCTGTTTTGAGCAAGGGCCTTTGTAAGTTTCATTTTTCCATTTTTAGCTTATTTACTATTCAACTACATATTTGTGCTTATTATCTGCTTATATTTGCTTATTTATGTTTGCTTATGATGTTTAGTGCTTATTATGCTTATTTTATAGTTTAGAAATCATTTGTTTGAGTTTCCTTATAAACTGTCTTAAATAGCTTAAAGTATTGCATAATCTGTTTTAGCTTATTTGAGTGCTTATTTGTTATTAAAATTTGCTTAATATTGATTATATAGCTTATTTAACATCTGGTATTGGTAATTTGTGGCTTAAATCATTCTAAATCAAGTTTTAAAAAGGATTCATAAGTTTAAATGAGTGTTTGGTTTAACAATTTTCATGGGTTAAAATGGGTCAAAACCCTCTGCCATTTTGACACACTTGATGGTCGTTTAAGTTTAGCTTAAAGTTGTCCAAAAAATTCAGTTTGTTTAAGTGTTTAAGTATTAAATCTCATTTTTAAGGTTTTAAAAATTTGTGGTTTGAATATGTGAGCTTATAGCTCATTTTATCTGCTTATTTGATTAGGACTTTGAATCTTGTTGTTTTGTGATGTTTTTGAGTTTGTGCAAGTGTTAAAAACAGGTTAGAATCATAGTCTAAAAGCCTGCATTGTTGTTTTAAGTTTTTGCCAAAACTGTCAAATTGCCAAGTGTTGAATTTTTTTTTGAGAAAATGCTTTTTTCATTTGCTTTTTGTGGTTATTGAGAATTTTAAAATGCTTTTTGATTGTTGATTCTTGTTCTTTGTGGTTAAATCTCAATCTGTTTTGTTGGTTATATTGTTCATTTGTTTCTGTGTGTTTTTAGTTTTTAAGCTCAAAAGTGGTGATTTGTTAAGATTGCAAAAGTTTAATAAAATTTGTCTAAGTGTCAAACCTGTGTTAGATAGCTTTTCATGATGTTTTTTAAGTGCTTATTTGAATTTTAAACTGCTTTTACTTTGTTGCTTATTGTAGCTTTTTGGCCAAGCTTTTCAGTCGTATAAGCCACTAAGCCATAAGGATCCTTTTTCTAGCTTAAAAATAAGCTAGAAAAGTCCCCCTTAGGCTTTTTGCTTATCAGTTTTGGCCAAAAAGCTAATTTGCTTATTTAGGCTTATTAGTTTATTGAATTTGCTTAATTTAGGTTTAGTTTAGCTTATTAGGTTAGTTTATGCCCGGTGTGGGCGTGGGTGATGGGGGGGGGTGACGTTGGGGTGGGTCCACTTTAGCTTATTTCCCTTAGTTTAGAACTTATTTGAGTTTATTTTTAGCTTAAAATTCCTAAGTTTTATAGCTTTTTGATTATTCTGTCTTTCTAGCTTATTGCAGTTGCTTAATTTTGTTCAAAAGTGCTTTTTAGATATAGCTTATCATCTGCCTTAGCTTATTTCTCCTTGTGGTTTACTTTTTAGTGCTTAAAATAGCTTAACAGTTGGTATTAAGTCATTTAGTATAACTTAGCTTATTCTGTCATCTTTACAGCTTATTTTAGTGCTTATTTTTTATTTATAAAAAAAGTGGTTTTGTAAAAGTTGCGTATTTTTAAGCTCTTTAGAAAGTTATAAAAAAATGACAAAAACAAAAACATTTGAGATTAGGGGAAGCCCCAAGTGAGCAAGGCTCGAACCCGGGACCTCTACCCTTCTCACCAAACGTTTTTACCACACACTCCCTCTACCACTCGCCCTTGGGTCTTTTTCGGTTTTACTTTGCAAAATCAAATACTTATACACATTTTCACTCCTTTTTGTTATAAGCTATTCGAAGCTTATTCCAGGCTTTTTAGGGCTTATTCGATAAGCTGGCTTAACCAACTTATTTTTCCTAGGACCCTTACAACTTTTAGGACTTTTGTGCAATTTTTCAGATTTTTTCATCTTTATTTGTTACTTTTTATTATTTTCCGAAGTCTAAAATTTTAGAAAATCATTTAAAAATAGTTTAATTAATCAAAAAATTACAAAAAAATAGTTTTTAGATTT
Source organism: Tanacetum coccineum (assembly GCA_026074375.1). Classification (NCBI taxonomy): domain Eukaryota; kingdom Viridiplantae; phylum Streptophyta; class Magnoliopsida; order Asterales; family Asteraceae; genus Tanacetum; species Tanacetum coccineum. The sequence continues at coordinate 12,985 of BQNB010135785.1, read as the reverse complement.
AGAATAAATAGATTTAGGTTTACAAAGTTTAAAATCTTTTTCATCATTTTTAGATTTTAAATTTCATTTTTTGCTTTTTAAATTAATTTTAGGAAATAGTTTTTAATTATAAAAAGTAGTGAAAATTATTTTTCTGAGTTTTTATGATATTTTAAACTTTTCTAAAGTAGAAAATCATTTTTTGGAATTTTTAGGAATTAATTTGTCATTTTCTAGAATTTTAATAGATTAAATAGGTTTTTAATTCATAAAAAATTATAAAAAATCCAAAAAAAATATAATTCCTTTTTAGAAAATTTTCTTTTGTCATTTTAGAGGTTTAGAAACCAAATTTGTATTTTTAGGGTTAATATTTGCCTTAGCTAGTTTTTAGTCGCGTTTTAGGATTCCCGGTTTGCGTTTTTAGTTTAAATTTGTGTGCCTTAATCATTTTTAGTTTAAATTGCCTTAATTTTCCCGTAGTTTTAGAAAACCAATCATAATCTTGTTCCATTCAAGCACCGATTATCAAAACGACTCTCGACTTTCAATTGCATTCCTTGTTGGGGATAACGACCTAGGAATCATACTTTCGGTTTACTACAATTGAGATTTTTGATTCTCATTATTATATATTTATATATTTATTTATATTTATATATAGTAAAGGGATTTAATCAGCTGACCCGACCCATTAAATGGGTACGGGTTGGCCCATTTAAGATTTCTTCGGATTCAACTTCGTCTTTGACTTGTTGACTTTTGACTTTGACTTTTTCACGCTATTTCCATTCCGTGCTCGGTTTTGTCCATTTTGGCTTAATTTTTGTCTTTTAGTGAATATCCGTTACATGCACAATCATAAATTACAAAACACACAAATACAATGTATTTTTGGTATATTTTGGTCATTTTAGGCACGTTTTTAGAGGCAAAAAGGTATGTGTAACTAAGCACATACCAAAATCCCCCATACTAAGATATTGCCATGTCCTCACGCAATGCTATAAGTAAACACTTAAGAAAACCAAGAATCTCAATCCCCCTCGACTAATTACCTCGAAAAGTAGCTAAGTGTTCATCAAAGGGAATTAAAGAATCACTAGCTTTGAAAAAGCCCCGTTTTTATCATTTTTAAATATTTACACTTATTCCCACATATATTTTTGTATTTTTCCTTTTTATTATTTTTTTTGTACTTTTCATATTAGGCAACTAACTAGAACGATTGACTTTTGTTATTTTTATAACTTTTCGGGTCACAGAACAAGAAGCACTTTAATCCTAAAATGCCCAAAAGGATAAATTCATCGTTCCTGGACTTTCTCTTCGTCAAACCAGCTCAAAATGAAATCACCATTAACATATAAGCCTACAGATGCTAACATACTCATACTTGTACCTTGTAACTTTTCACTCCCGACAATTATTTCATATTATGTTAGTGTGCTTATTTCGAATTTCAACCATGGATCAACCTTTTTAAGAAAATTGAAATATTTCTATTGCATTACGTTCCACCCAGAAATATTTCTATTGCTTTACGTTCCACCCAAGAATTATGATTTTTAAGGTGAGATCATTCCATGTAGCGACTTTCTTCTCGGCACTCCGAGCGAGACCGCTTAGGTGGACCAAGGCTTTTGACACCCACGAGAATAGTATCAGAACTCACAGACCTTCGGTTTCAAAAATTCGTAGGCTTCCCGTTAATAAAACAATTCATTTTAGAAAAACCACAATCTTAAAACGAATTAGTCTTAGTTCAAAAGCATATTTGAATTTAAGAAAAAGAGATTTTCCCTATATTTATTAAATCACATATATCACACGTATCATAATTATACTTTTAATAAAGGAAATCCTCGACCTTTTAGAAGGCCGCAACATCGGTTGTAAGCCGGCAAGATGCAACAAACTTTTATCAGTCTCGGATTATTTATTGCTTATATGGGCTTTATTTGAGGCTGCACACCGTTGTGAGCCAGCACAAACTTTTATCAGCCCACCGTTTATAATTATTACTCATCATTATTATTTTTTTATATTTTTTTTTATTTTATATTACCACGATATATAGAGAAAACTTCTTTTTAGAAAATTTAATTATAAATTTAAACTAAGACTAAATAAATTATTGTTGTCGACTACATTAATAAAGCCTCAATATCAAAAATTGTTGATTTAAGTTTAATTTTCAAAAATAGCACGTATTATTAGTCCGGTTAGGAGCTTATAGGAGAAAAAGCCACAAACTACACTTATGAGCTCTTAAGATTTCCAACTAATCATTGTTTAGCATCTAACTCATAATTAACTCTATCATTTTTCGTTCTTTGCAAATTTAAAATCTTTAATAAAAAGATCCGCGAATGCTTAGTCTAAAAGTTAAGGGACAATCTAGAGCGCAACATGCTCGATCGAGTCAAAATTTATTCTTATTCTACCCAGCAGGAAAGTCAAAATTGTGACAATTTTTAATTTTTTTTTTTTGGTATTTTGGTGGTAAAAATGGGATTACGTGAAAACAACGGCTGCAGACACAATCAAATCGATAGACCCCCATACTAGAATTGAACATTGCCCTCAATGTTTTAAGAAGGGTCTCTATGTAAATCTAAATCCGTTTATTATGTATGCTCAAAGATAAACGTTAGTCGATAAGATTTGGATATTGGATTCCCATAATGAAGCTGAGGATGTGAAGCTCGAGTGAACGAAGGATAAAACCATGAGCACGAGAGGCTTCAAAATCCGGGCAATCCTGGACATACAACAAAACACAAAGCACGAAAAAGGAAGAGGCGAGCCTCCTCACAACACACTTATTCATTACTACTATATAATTATATTAGGATAAGCATGGGTTGCCACTCACGAAGCGCCTTGTTTTTGTTATCCGAGTCACAAGCTCGACTCGACCCCGAATTCATTGGTCCATGGGGAAAGTTTGGAGATCTGGGACAACCATTAGTGGTATGTCCTCTCCAAAGTAGTGCTTAAGTCGATGACCATTCACCTTGAAGTTTGGCCCGTCGGTTTGAGATAACTCGACTTAAATGAGAAAGTGTACGCTCTCAGGTTGATTGCTAACTAAGCAAGAGACCACCACGATATAGAAGGATTGGTCACAAAAGAAGAAGAAAAACTTCATAAGAAGCTTACTATACACAGTTCGATGCACCCTATCAACTTGGAGGACAATATAGAGCAGCAGGGCCAGGATTCTACCAACGAAATAATGAAAACTCTTCGTATCCTGATCGGAGACCAAGCCTAGAAGAATCACTGACCAAATTTATGACAGAATCAGCTAAAAGACTTAAAGAAAACTCAAACATAATCAATGAGATCCGAGCTTCTACCGATGCAACAATAAGAAATCAAGGAGCTTCAAATAAGACCTTGGAAATACAAATCGGACAAATGAGCAAGGTCTTGCAAGAAAGAGGGTTTGGAAGCCTGCCCAACTCTACGAAGACAAACCCTCAAGACTAAGTTAAATCGGTCTCAACTGCTAAAGTTGATTTTTCTGAGATACGCCATATCGGATGTGGCCCATACGCCGTATCGGGCATACAGCACAGGAGCGTATTTTCTAAAACAGTCACTTTCCTAAGATGACTGCAAAACTTTGGCTGTAATGATTAAAGAGAGACATAAGATGTGAAGATTTTGGATGCTTATGGTCACACCTTGCCTCAGAAAGAAAAAGAGCCAGGAGCTTACTTTACCTTGTTTATAACATAATAATGTTTTGATAAAGTCCTTATGACCTAGGACAATGTGGTGAGCTTCTGCTATTTCTACCCTACACCAACCTTGGACTAGGAATTTTATCTCGAAACTAGGTGAACCATCGAACTGGCTGACCGAACCATAAAACAACAAAAAAAAAAAAGGGGTAATACCGAAAATGTAAACTAAGTAAGAATTGGCAAATTTATTTTTTCCATATAGACTTTATCATCTTAGGACATACCCTATGATGATGATGTCCCCTATAATCCTCGGACGACCAATCTTTGTCGACTCCTATTCCGAATTGACGTTTACAAAAGAAAGATCACTTTAAGGGTCGGGGAAGAAAAACGATGTTTTAAAAGTATTAAGCCCGCCACTAGCATAATCAAAAGGGTCTTTGTGATAAAAAGTCTTGATTCAAAAACAGAGCTTATAGGAGAGGGTGATGAATCATTCGACCTAACTTATGGTAACACATAGAAATAAAAATTATACACACCTCAAACCTAAAACGAATCGAGATGTTTTATTTTTGACCAACTTTTGTTTAAAACCGACTCTTATAAAATAAATTTGCTTATATAATCGGTATAAGTATATTAACAGCTGACCTCCTCCCTCCTTTTCCATTTAAACTTAAATGTCCAAAAGCTTTTATTATTCCATAATTAAGGACAAGGATAAAGGGAAGAGACATGCCATAACTTTGATCGATATACCTGTTTTTATCAGAAGTTTTTCTATTATTACAGGTTTTACCATCATTGACAGTGATGATATAACAAAAGACGTTGTGCTCGGCATGAAATTTTGCAAGAAGTACGCATCATGCCAAATGATTATGAAGAATTCGCACACGGGGATGAGCGTGAGCGAATTGATGATGAAAATAAAGAAAGGAAAAAGGTCAAACTTAAAGACCAGCTGAAACAAAAGTGCTTCCCAAGAGACAACTCAGTCATTTTAATTGTTTGTCACATTTTAATTGTTTGTTGCACGAGTCTGTCTTCCCAGACACTCTATACGGCGTATCGAACCCCTCTAGATACAGCGTATAGACGTGTCTGGACGTTATCAGTTTTAAACTAAGATATATAATTTTCTAGTAATTTCATGTTTTTAGCAGAACCATACGTCGTATCCTAGGGTTTGATATGGCGTATTGATCCCTGTACAGTTGCTGTTTAATTGTTTTCTTGTACCATTGTAGGATGGAGGGGTTGGGAAGGGTGGCGAATAGAAATACACTTGTCCTTCTAACCTTTAATGCAGGACCCTTGATGAAACTATGATAAGGTATAATCTGAAAAAGACATATGGTTGACTATTCCGGCATTGCTGAAGCCTTAGTCAACACAACTTGTTTGCTTAAGAACTCAAATCTTAAAGAAATTATCAACGAGCAAAACATTAGGTGTGTTATCTGTCTAATTATATTTTCCATTATTATTTAATTGTTTTATCTATACAACAAGGACGTAGTATAATTTAAGTAGGGTGGAGAATTAGAACGTACTTGTCTTCTTTTTTACAAAATAATGTTAGGATTTATGTTTTCCTAACTTAGTACCGACAGTACAAATAGTTAGTATCGTTAGTTCTAGTTAGTACTACAGAACAAAAAAGTTATACTGATCAGTTAGATAGTACCGTAGTAAAAAATAAGTAGTACCAGTTTAAGAGATATGTATGGGAGATATCTTAGAAAATATATTAACGTTTTGTAAGCCTGTTCTGTTAGGGTTTATCCTTAGTCTATAAAAGGATCCCTCTTGACATAGTTAGACGATCTTAAGATATCTCATAGCAAAATCATATCTAAATAGTTAGTAATCTGTAATCGTTCAAAGCAGATTAATAGAAGATACTAATTAGTTCTCCACCATTGTTTTTCTAGTACTTGTGTTTAAGATTCCGCATTAACACATAGTAATCATAATCATGTTTTCTTACTTCGTCCCCAAGGAATTTAATACATCTTGGCTATCAACCTTAATAGGCTGTAGAGATCTATTCCTAAGGGACTACAAGAGGTATAAAGAGCCTGGTGAGAAAACTCTGAATAGAAGAACAATTTAATTCTGTTATAAACCATCATCTCAAAAACTAAACATGTTTGAATCACACGATGAAATTCCACGCACCACACCACCTCCACATCAACATCACAAACACCAACCCAACAAACGCCTCAAACATAACAACCAACAAGCAGCCTATTCTCAAAAAGGGAGAATATGAAATAGAGCTATGGAGATGAGCACTAATATTGGCCCATACAGACTATCTAATCTGGGAGGTTATACAAAATAGGAATGGTCCTGTATCAATCACTACAGATACATCAGGACAAATTAAGGTTTTGCCTCCTAGAACTGCAGAAGAGATTGTAGCCAGAGAAAGAGAGAGAAAACAAGGACGCACCCTAGATTAAGGCCCTACCAGAAAGATCCTCTTGCTAAGTTCCATAAGATGAACTGATGTAAAAGAGATGGGGATGGCCAACAAATCTATATTTAGTGGGAAATGATGAATCCAAGAAAATGCAGAAGTATATCTTGAAGCAACAGTTTGAAGGATTCTCTATATCCAACACAGAAGGGCTTCACAAAGGTTATGACAGGTTCCAAAGTCTCCTAAGTCAGTTAGAGATTCAAGAAAGCAAGGTGTATCCACTAAGAGGATGAGTCTAATCAAAATCCTAAGATCTCTACCTTCTGCCTGGTCACAAGTTTCCCTAATTATGAGAACCAAACCAGGGGTAGACAATTTTCCCTATTAGTCTATTTTATTGATGATTTTATACAATAATCTAAGAGTCTTTGAAAGTGATATAAAAGGCTCTACTACATCATCCTCTAGCCCTCAAAATGTAGCTTGTCTTTGATAACTCTAGCAGTACTAATGAAGTTATTACCAGCTTTTGTCTCCCCATCTTTCAGGTCAAAACTCAAAGTAGAACAAACTCACATACTCATTAACGTTTGCCTAATCAATCAAGTTGCCCTTAACAGATCATGAGGACTTGGAACAGATTTGATGAATATGACCATGAAGAAATAGACTTGAAGTGGCAAGTGCCTTGATCTCATTGAGAATGAAAAAGTGTTAACAAGAAGACTGGTAGAAAGCTACAATTTGATGCAAAAGAACCAGTTGGCTTTGATAAAACCAAAGTGGAATGTTACAATTGCCACAAGACAGGCATTTTGCTAGAGAGTGTAGATTCAAGGGAACTCAAGATAACAGGAGGAGAGATGCATGGAATTCTGGAAACAAGAGGGAGCATAACTGGACAGAAGGAGGATTCAAAAGCTTTGGTGACAAATGAAGGAGAAGGTGTAGATTGACAAGATCATTTAGAAGATGTAAAGATTTAATGCTTTGATGGCTTGCAACCTCAGACTACAGACACAGAGTAATTTTCATGCTCAAATAAGTGTAAAGAGTCTTATGCTATCTTAAAAAACTATCTGATGCCTCAGAGATAACAACTTAGTGATGCAATCATAGAAATAAAGCATATTCCAAGGTCTAAAGAAAGTTGAAGCACAGTTTATTTCTCAATCAACAAGGACAACTTTGGTATAGAACAAAAGATAAAGTTTTATGAAAAATAGATTTAGATGATATAAAGTCAGATGTCCACACATACATAAAAATTATTAGCAAAGCTCAAAAAGAAAAAGAAGATTTAAAGCTAAAGTAGAAAAATGGCATACTTCTTCTAAGAATCGTTATGAACTGCTAATACCCAAATGAGTGCTATGATAAGTTTGACTTGGGTATGGGGATCAAAGATAAGATGGTATATTTGAGCTATGGAGAATAAGTGTTGCAAATTGTTTTGTAGATAAAAGAGAGAGAGATAGGAAACCATACCTTTGATGAATAGGTTATGTTACAGCAAAGGAATGCCAATCTGTACCCCCCACCAATGACAGGAATTATATGCCCCTCGGACCTAAATTGAAGTAGATTTACTCAAAATTTTACATATTGTCCAAAAAACAGACTTTAACCTAGTCGAATCAGATCCCAAACCAAGTGAATTGTTACCTGTGAATCAACATTAGTACAGAACACTCGTGAATTAGTGTCTGAACTGTTGTCAATGAATCTAATGAAGAAATGTCAACCTAATGTCTGGTCTGATGCTCCTATCCTAGAGGCGTATAGGTACAGATATGAAGTATGAAATGTGTGTCTATGCAAACAAAACAACAAGAAAACCAAGTTTTTGCTAACCAGCAAGTCAAAAACTCCTAAGGGAAAAGTTAAGAGTCATTTCACCACATAGTTAAAAAACCTAAAGATGACAAGAAGATTTAGGGTTATGGGGTTTGGCTGTAAGAGCATGTTTTATATTGTGGGATGTCTTAATCATTTAATTAAAGATTGTGAATTGTCATGAAAAGGATGGCAAAAAAAGTTAATTGAACAATAGGTTGAATAATTGCAAAGATGAATAAACCCAAAACCAATATTGTTTCCTTCTGCAGTAACTACCTAGAACTGGTAACATTCTAGATTAGTACTATCAAGAGCTAGCAGTACTAAAAATTAGTACTGCTAGGCAAAGTTTTAACAGACAGACAGTACTAACTAATACTGCCATGAAAGTTATACTTTAATCCATTGTGAATATAGTTTAGACCAGCAAATTTTTTTTCCCAAACACCTTCACCATCTACAATCATTTTGCAAAACGAACAACAGTACTTAGAACAGATTTTTCAAATCAAAAGCTTAATACTGCTAAGGTAAATGCAGTTAGTACTGTTGGGGAAAAGGGAAACTGCTGTTAAGTCCTCAGCAGGTTGTAATTGGAGACCACAAAGATATAACTACACAAGTTCTCCAAATCCATAGAAGAACTAATCTGAAAACTGTTATACTTCCAAGATCCACTAGGCAGACTCAAGCCCAAACAGCATGGGTCCTAAGAGAGTCCTAATCTCTTTTCTTTTAATGTGCATGAATTATCCCATAGAGCTCTAAAGAATAAGGAATTATTGATATGGATGTTTCCAGGCACATGACTATAAACAAGGCCACCTTGCAGAGTTTCAAGACTTTAATGGGGTGGCCCTGTTGATTTTGGAGGTAGTAAAGGTTATATCACTGTAAAAGGTAAAATAAAAACTAGAAAGGTTAGAAAAATTTTTAAGGATGGTGCTTTGTGAAAGAACTTCATCATATTCAATCTTTTTTCTGTGTCAAAATGTGAGAAAAAAAACAAGTTCTGTTCAACTGACTCTGAATGTCTTGTTTTTGACTTCTGAGTTTTAAGTTACCTTATGAAAAACCAAGTATTACTAAAATCCCTAGACAAAACAACATGTACATTTTCAATTTAGAGAACATTGTTCCTTCAGGAGGATTGGCTTGTTTAATTGCAAAGGCTACAACTGATGAATCTAACAAATGGCATAGGAGGTTGGGTCATGTCAATTTCAAAAACTAAATAAGACTTGGAAGGGAAACTTTCAGAGGTCGAGACCTTCAAGATTTTTCAAAATGACCACACTTGTGTTGCTTGTCAGAAAGGAAAGCAACACAAGGCCTCCTGTAAGGCCAAAGTAGTAAGCTCTATTAGCCACTCTTTACAACTTCTTCATATGGATTTGTTTGGACCTACATCTGTAAGGAGTTTAAACCATAAGACCTATTGTCTTGTCATCACTAATGATTTTAGCAGGTTTAGTTGGGTATTTTTCTTAAGAACTAAGGATGAAACTAGTGCAATCCTTAAGGACTTTATAAGACAAATAGAGAACTAATTGAATCTAAAAGTTAAGACAATTAGAAGTGATAATGGCACAAAATTTAAGAACAATGATGTCATTGAATTCTGTGGGTCAAAAGGAATCAAGAGGGAATACAGTAATGCCAGAACTCCACAAAAAAATGGAGTTGCTTAAGAAAACAGGACCCTAATTTAGGCTGCTAGGACCATGCTTTGCAGATCATTCTTACCAACACTTGTTTGGGCTGAAGCAGTAGTACTGCTTGTTATGTTTCTAAATAAGGTATTAGGACTCAAGCCTCATAATAAGACCCTTCTGACTTTAAACTGGTAAGATACCAAATAAATATATAAGAACTTTTGAGTGCCATGTGACCATCTTGAATACCATTGACCTCTATGGCAAGTTGTGCTTGGAAAATCAGATAATGTATTTTAGTTGGGAAATCTCAACAAAGCAAAGCTATATAGAGTAAAACAATTTAGAAACCAACAAAGTTGAAGAAAACCTGACATCACCTTCTTAGAGAACTCAAACCAAATGTTTGCAGGAAAAGGACCAACTTGGCTTTTTGATCTTGAAATTTAAGCGGATTATGAATTATCATCCTGTTAGATCAGAGAATCAAGCTAACCTACTGCAGGTCAGCAAGAAGCTAAACCAAAATGCGGTATAGAAAGATTATAAATGCAGGGATTCTGACAAAGAAGATGAATCTGCTCAAGAATGATTGTACTGCAAAAATGGCCTTCTTATTCATCACCCAATCAAACTCCATCATTAACAACAGATGATAATAGAGAGAAGGTCCAAGAGAGGAAGAACAAGTCTTTATGATGACCTTGAAAGACTTCAGGCAAGAAAAAGAGGCTAAATAGGAAGCTGAAGTTCTCAGAAGAAGTTTGAGCACTTAGTGATAAAAGAAGGAGCTGCTAGAACTAGCAGTACTAACATTTTTAGTACTGTTAGCACACCAGCTAAAGCTAGCAGTACTAACCTAGTTAAATACTATTATCATACCAGATTAGTACAGCCATCCTCTTGAGGCTTATCTTTTTTTTTACCAACAAATCCTGAAGAAGATGAATTCAGAAATACCTCCACTTGAGATATCTATCAAAATTCAACTGAAGTATTTTTCACTACTTCATCTTATGATGATAAGGGGCAGTGGCTTTGACTTTCAAACTTGGAAATCAGTTGAGAATGGCAGTCCTATTCCCACATTAAGGATTCACTCCACTCATCTAAAGCACTATTCTATGAGAATCAAACTCAGCAGTTCAAACAAGAACAAAGTAAAGTACAAGTCTGGAGCTCATGCATTTGTTAGCTATATTCAAAAGCAAAGAGAACTAACATAAGGACTTCATCATTGTATTATTTGCTTGTTTCCTGTCTCAACAAGAACCCAAGATGAGTTTAGAAGCTCTTGAAAGATGAAAGCGGGTGTGATGCTATGGGCAAGAAGAATTGTTTACAGTTCGAGATACAGAAAGATGGTCTTAGTAGATTTGCCTATATGGGAAGAAGGCAACAGTACAAAGGGGTCTATCGAAATAAGAAGATGAAATAGGATTGTTAGTCAGAAATAAAGCAAGGTTAGTTTTGCTCAGGGACATAGCAAGAGAAGGGAAAGACTATGATAGTTTTTGCTCCCTGGTGGCAAGACTTAAAGCCAAAAGGATCTTTATAGCCTTTGCCTCAATATGGGCTTTTAAGTCAACAAATGATGTGAAAAGTGCCTTCCTTTATGTAAAATTGATGAAGAGTTTTATGTGTCCAACCACCATTTCTAGATCCAAAATAACCACAAAAGTATAAAAAGTTCCAGAGCCTGGTAGGCTACTTTATCTACTTTCTTATGAAGAATGGATCATCGAAGAGAACCATTGACAGAACTTAACTTCCTAAAGAAGAGACAAACATGATATCAATACTAGTTCAAGTCTATGTGGATTAGTATCATCTTTGGGTCTACAAAGAAATCTGGTGTGATGATTTGAGGCATTAATGAAGCGTAAATTTCATGATGAGTTTAATTGGAGAGCCACTTTCTTCTTGGATTACAAGTCAAACAGAAGAAATGGTATCTTTATTAGTCAGAGATAAAGTAAGTTTCAAAAAACCTGAAAAGTTTGACTTTGCAATGTTAAAGACTGCTATACACAATATGAACTCAGAAGCCTTTATCAAGGATGAGGAGCCAGTGATGTGGATGTCCATCTTTATATGACCATGATGGCTCTTTAATTACTTGACTGCTTCCTAAGACCAACATTAATGTTTGCATTTGTGCTTGATCTAAGTTTCAGGTCACTCAAAGAACTTCCCATCTAAGTGCAGTCAAGAGAAATTTTAGGTAACTTAAAGGGCAAAACCTAAACAGTGGTCTTGGTATCCTAGAGTGTCTTCATTAGACCTGGAATCCTACTCAGATAGTGACTACCCTGAGCAAATCTAGACAGGAAATCACAACAGGAGGTTGTCATTTCATTACAAGACCTCATTTCTGCAAAAAGCAGACCATTGTGGCTACTTCTACTACAGAGGCAGAATATGTTGCTGCTGCAAGCTGCTGTGGGCAAGTTTTGTGGATTCAGAATCAAATGTTAGACTATGGGTTCAACTTCATGAACACAAAAATCTACATTGATAATGAGAGCACCATTTGCATTGTAAAGAATCCAGTATATCATTCCAAGACAAAGCACATTGCTATTAGGCACCATTTCATAAGAGATGCTTATGAAAAGAAACTCATTCAGGTGCTTAAAATCCACACTGATGACAATGTAGCTGATTTACTCACCAAGGCATTTGATGTTAGCAGGTTTTAGTTCTTGGTTGTTAATATTGGGATGATAAATCCATAAGTTGCATTGGTTCAAGGGAGGCAATATGTTGTGTTGTAAAAGTTTGTAAAAGAGAAACATGTTAACCATAGGTGATGCATTTCTTAAGGTCGTGTATTTCTAGATGTTTGAAAGAGTTTAGAGAGTTGTTAAGCAGAGATTCTAATGGTACTGAAGCACTCCTATTACCTACATTGTTCTTTCTTTGGTTGGACAAAGTTAGTACCGCCAGTGCAAACTTAGTACCGCTGGGCAAAGTTTGTACCGCTTTAGAGATGTTAAAGAAAAATACCGACGAGGGTACAAAGTGTAAATTGAAACGGTTTCCTTGAAATTAGGTCTCCTAAACCTATTTAAACCCATTTCAATTGCGCAGTTTTGTACTCGCTCTCTCTCTAAACCACATTTGCACTTACCAGCCCTAAATTCTATTTTCATGACGCTCTCTATTTCAAGTAAAATGGCTGTTCTTGATTCATGTCCGAAGCATAACATGGTCGCATACTTGGAGAAGTCTAAAGGGAATGAGGAGTTTCACGAAATCATTGACTTTCTCAAGTGTAGTTCCATTCATTTTTGTGAGTCCCTAAATGAATAGATCTTTGTAGCCTATGAAGGATGATAGCCAAACTGTATAAATACAACTGACTATGTAGA
>BQNB010135784.1:0-18105 GCA_026074375.1 Tanacetum coccineum | reverse complement strand
TTTAGGTGATTCTTCAAAACCTTAAGAAATGATTGGAGAATGTTCTTGTTCTTGTGATGATGGAATACTTGCAGATGGAGCATCCTGGTCAATGGAAGTTGTCACAGGAGAATCGGCTAAAACTTTAGCACTGGGAGCATCAGCTTCTTGAACTGGAGAAACAACAATATATGGAGGATTGAAGTATTCATCGAACATAGGTTGAAACAAACGATTCCAATCATCTATATTTGGTGGAATACAAGGTTGTTGAGAAACAGGGTTTGAAACGAGTCCTACCTGGATGTAGCAGGAGTCAAATAATGAATCCCGGGTCCTGAACTAAATTGTTCAGAAGCTATGGATGTCAGCTCATCGAACGATACATGAATGGTTTCAATAATTTTCCGGGTTCTTATGTTGTAGGTTCTGAACTCTTTTTTTGCGGGCGCGTATCCAACGAAAATACCAATATCGGCCTTTACATCTAGTTTACCCAAATCCTCATTGTCATTGATAGGATAACAGAGTGAACTAAAGACATAAAGGAATGATAAATCAGGTTTCTTATCTTGCATAAGCTCATATGGAGTTTTGTTATAATTGTGACGAATCAAAGAATGGTTTTGGGTGTAACAAGTTGTATTGATTGCTTCGGCCCATAAGAATAATGTAGCTTTAGAAAATATTGGCGTTGTACGAGCAGCTTTGGCAAGAGTACGATTTCGCCTTTTGAAGACGCCATTCTGTTAAGGAGTGCGAGCTATAGATGTTTGATGCGAGATGACAACATTTTCATAAAATTCACAAAGAGTCTGATTGACAAATTCGGTTCCATTATCTGTTTGAACATTTTAGACGGTGGCTTTCAAACGAACTTGAATATTTTTAATGCATTTGATGATGGCTTTAAGAGCTTCATCTTTTGTTCTCAAAAATCTAACCCAGGTAAATCGAGAGTAATCGTCAACAATTACTAAGATATAACGTTTTCTGTTAATACTTGCCATACGTATCAGGCCACACAAATCCATATGCAGAAGATATAGTTTCTCTTGGTTAGTGTCTTCAGCTTTTGGTTGATGAGATCATTTCTTGCTTTTTTCTAATGCACATGCTGAATACGGATGATCTTTTTAAAATTTAAGTTTTGGAATGCCACGTGCAAGACCGTCTTTAGATAGCTTGTTAAGTGTACCGAAGTTGAGATGTGATAACCGACGGTGCCATAACCAGCTCTAGTATTTGATGCTTTGGATAGAAGACAGATCGGTGAAGCCTTTAGCATGTCATCAAGAGAAATTGTGTACAAATTTGTATCTCTGGATCCTAAAAGTAGATCAGCACCTTCTAAATTTCGAATAAAGCAAGTGTTTTACCAAAAAGCAACTTCCAGATCCATGTCGTAAAATTTTCCAACAGAAAACAAGTTATGTCCAAGCCCCTCGATGTAGTATACTCTTGAGATAATAGCATTACCCAGCTGATAGTCACCATACCCCATAATTCTTGCAATCTGGTCGTTCCCGAATGTAACAGTACCTAGAAATTTACTGATAAAGTTCATAAGCTGAGAGCGATTTCCTGTCATGTGTTTCGAACAACCAGAGTCCATATACTAGAGAACAATCTGTACAACCTGTCATGACAAGAGAAAAAGATGATGGAATATCTGTAGCATTGGATCCTCAAATATGATTGGGTTCTGTGAGGTTAGCACTCTTAGATTCTACGATCTTAGCTATTTTTCTTGAACCTATATTTTTAACATTTTTAGGTTTCCTACTGTAGACTTTTAACTTTGGTTTTTGTGTTTCAACTGAGTTGGAAGTGGTTTTCTTAGGAAGCACTACGTTAGTTAAAGTGATCCTAGTTAAAGGGCACGGATTACCAACTATAGTAAAAGTTCTGCTGGTTGGTTTCCACTTATATCCTACATCAGTGAATACATGACCCGTAGGTTTCTAAATATTATGTTTTTTATGTTTCTTAGAAGATTTAGAACGACCATTCACATTTTTCACAAAATCAAGAACACACATATCATGAACACCATCACACATAAATTTCTTACAAGTAACACAAACAAGTTCAAAATTCGCATTTAATAGTGAATGCTTAACAATAGCATCACAAATAGGTTCAACAATACGATTCTTATTATGAACTTTCCTAGGTTGGACTTCTACTTTATTCTTTATGTTCCTACTTGGTGTTTGTGAGATCCTATCATTTTTGTTATTGCCTGTAGGCTTTGATCCGCACTTACTAGTAGAACACTTCAATCCTGTAGAAGATAACACAGGTGTGTTAGAATCTGATGATTTAGATGACTCTACTTGTTTAGTGTTGCTTGAGGATGTGAGAGGTTCAGCAAAGCTAACTTTCTCGATATTGTTTTTGGGTGTGACAGCATCTTTTTTCGCACTATGTTTAATCGCATTAGGGCATGTATCTTGAACATATACCAATACTTCCTAAAGTCGTTTGGCATGCTTACAGGCAAAGTCTAACGCACTATCTAAAGGTTGTTTACCTTTAGCTTGTTCGACTATTCCCCGAAGAATATGAGCATGTTATTGAGAGTGCTTAAGGTAGTCTAAATGAACTTCCCTATTTTGCAATAAACTAGTAGCTAAAGGATCTAAATCTAGCTTGAACATTCCTGGAACAATAGTGGTGGCAGAAGGTATTTGTGCAGTACTTGTATTAGTTTCTTTTCCTTTAAGTTTACGTAAATCGTTTTTCAATGATGTTATCACAAAAACCTTGTCTTGAATTTGAGCTTTTAAATCCTCATTTTTAGCAGATTTAAAGTTTAGTTTGTCAATTAAAGAGTCACTCTGTTCTTTGGTACGAACACGTGTCTTTTTGATTGAGTCAAACTGATCTTTAAAAACCTATTTCACATGATTAATTTCTTTACAAAGATGCTCGTTATCAGAAAGTAACTTTGCCATACTATTTTCCAGTTCCTCATTTATGGTCTCAAGTTCACATCTATTATGATTTACATTCTCGTCCTTGTTATTCTATTTTAAAGACTTAATTGTATCCTTCAACTTATAAATGGTAGTGTCTTTGTCCTGAAGCTGAGCTTTCAATTCATTAATCTTAAAATATTTTGGAATTTCAAGAGTATCTTGATTATCACATGGTTTGTCGTTTTGAAAAATTTCTTGATTCAATTGTATTGTCTCTTCAAGAGAAATACAATGTTTTTCAAGTTGTGAGTAATTTTTAGAAAGATCTTTATAAGCATTTTTTGATTTTGAAAGCTCTGCCTCAAGATTGAAACACTTATCACAAGATGCACTTCTCTGCATTCCCATATTCATATATTCAACATTCAAAGATATATAATTCATCATAGTTAAAACAACATCATGAGACATGATTTGGTGTAAGAGTCGATCATTTTCCAAAACAAGTTCTTTTTTAGCAATTTCTAAATATTGTTTGTCAACTGAAGAGTGTTGAACAACAACTTCCATTTGGTTAAAAACTGTTTGAACTTCCATTATATCATTTAAAGATCTTTATCAAACACATTGAAGATGTCTTTTAAAGATTTTAGAAATGGAATAATTTCATTCTTAAAAACAGCTTTAGTATGTTCAAACCCCCATTCACTTTCTATACGACCATCAGGTATTGTCCTCTTCTTCATTATAGAGTCAAATTAGGAGATGTAGAATTTAAGCTTTTTAAGGCTTTCATTCATTAAACTCACCTTAGGTAGTTCACATGGAACTTCCCTTTTGACAGGTGGTGGTAATTTAGAAGGTTCAATGGTAGGGTTGGATATACGTAACCAGAAAGCTTGTTCAGCTGACAATTCTTGTTGTGGAGTAAAACGTTTCCCAAAATCTTCAGGTAATCTATTTAATTTTTCATAATCAATAGGTTTATGAGAAATCTTTTTTTGAATAACCTTTGGATCCTTTGCTTTGTTGGACATTTTTTATCCACTCTCTTCTTCCAAAATCAAAGTCTCTTCATCATCAATCACAAGTAAAGCATCATGTTTATTAGACATAACAATACCATCATACAAGGTTGGTGTTATCCGCTAAGCTTTCTTGAGATAAAATGGATTTTGATAACCTAGAGCTTGTTTGTAAATATTATCATAGAAAGCTTGTGACTTAGTTAACATGTGCACTGTTTGAGCAGATTGACCCACTTTGTAAACAATATTATCAAGTTCTTTTATCCTTTTTTCCAAATCAATTTCGTTTTCCTGGTATTTATTTTCTTTTTCTTTGGATTCGTTTTTGAAACAGCGAATGTTTTCAATAAAGATTCCTTTTCTTTGATTTGTCTAGAAAGATTTTGCTCAAGTGAGTCAACTTGTTCTTTTAGTGCAAGCTTTTCTTTAATCATTTCATCCATTTGAGAATCAATCATTTTTTCACGACTACTTAAATCAATATAAAGACGTTGTTCAAAAGTTTTGACTCGTTCCTTATATCTCTTAAGCTCAGCGGTTACTGATTCATTTATGTGTTCCTTATTAGCCTTTTCCCAATTATTCACATGATTAATCATTTGTTTTGGCATTTTTTCAATCACAGATAAGATCATTGAATCTTGTTGTGCTTGTAAATTAGTATCTTGAACAGTTGCCTGTTGTGTTTCTTGCAAATATTAAGAATATGGAATGATATTGCTATCACTAGATATCTCATTATTTGTAAAATCCACAACTAGGGACTGTTCAAAATCCTGCAATGCATGCACACATTGATTTTCCATATCATTCAGATAGGTTTCAGAATTAGGTACCTCTGAGATAACGTTAGAACCATAATTAGAAATATTGGCCATGAGAGCCGCTTGAGCATTTGAGAGATCATCACAGTCAGAATCATAAGTATCAATATCCTTAGTCTAAAAAGCAGCATTGTTTGGAATGATTGTCTGAACAACTTGACCGTCTGGAATTCCTGGATCTATAAGAAATGCTAGTTGTTCTTCATTCAAAGTTAATCCAGCTTCTTGAGCTTTAACCAACATTGCTTTCTCCTTAAACCATGCTGCATTCCTTGGTCACTTAGGCTGAGTGCATTTCCTAGCTATGTGTCCTTCACCTTAACAATTGTAGCATTTAACAATCCTTGCCTGTCCACTTGCATTGCCTCCCCCAAAACTAGTAGCATTACCTTTATAAGCAGTACCAGAATAACTTTGTCTTTGTCTCCCCTAAACTTGTTATACTGTAACCCTGCCGTCTTGAATAGTGGCTTGGTTTCTCAGATTAGAGGAAGTTCTAAGTTGATTATTGGTAGAAGGAAACTGTAAAGATGCTACAACTGTTAGAAAAGCCATTGCTTTATTGAGACAACCAATCAGATCATCTCCTAGAGAAATACAAGAATAGCAAAACCTGAGTCCACAAATGTTGACTCAGTCATAGATTGTGTAGGAGCTTGAGGTGATTGATAAGAAATTTTTGGAACGGATGAGGTTTGATAATTCATTTGAAACTGATATGTATGTGATGGTGGAACAGATGAATGATTGAGTTAAGGTTATGGTAGATAAGTGGATGAGTAATGTTGAGAGTGATGAACTGGTCCATATTGATAAGCTTGAGATGGTGAAAACTGCTGTTGAAGTTGAGTATTATAGTAAGAAGTTTAAAATTAAGTGTTAAAGTGGTGTCATCTACTGATTTGCTACAAATGCAAGTGGATCTTGATTACGTTCATGCAAAAGACAGACTTCATTTGCATGGAGTTCGTGTTGTTCAAGATATGCATGAAGTTGATCAAAGTTGGTAGTATGCAAATCTTTTATGAGCTTGACATCAGTCACAAACTTACTCCATTCAGGTGGAAGACTGTTTAAAACTTGGCATTAACTTGAAATTGCTCTATTTTCATGTTGTAGATGTTCATATCATTAATCAGCTGAGTGAATCGCACGTAATATTTATGAAGTGTTTCCCCCTTGATTTAAGTAAACTTATCAAATGCATCATACAGCTTACACTCTCTTTCCTGCTTAGTTAAAGAAGTTCCTTGCATTAGTAATTGAACTCTCTCCTATAAATCTTTGGCAACTCTGTGATGATTCACAAGTGAATAGATATCAGCTAGTAGATCTTAAAGAATGATATTGGTTGCTTTTATATCACAATCATCTTGAATTTTCTCAGTAGCAGACAACTCAACATATTTCTTTGTTCTGGTCACCCCATTTTCTTCAATAGTAGGCCAAATGAGTGGACCGTGTTCAACTGATTCAAGTATCATTCTTCCGTGATCTCTGTTTTGCATGTATAATTCCATTCTACTTTTCCACGAATCATATAGGTCTTTGTCCAGCATAGGTGGGTGATTTTCAGCACCGAAGAGTATCATGTACTCAACAAGAGTATTCTTTTGTCCAAGTGGAGTAATTAAATCCATTTTGATTTGATGTTATAAAATTACTTGTGGATCGAACGGTGATTGATATTAATTGTGTTTTAAGTAAGTTGTCTTTTTAGTGTTTAAAGTCTTGAAACTATACGGGATTTTACAATTCTTGATAAAACCAGGAAGACAATTGAATGTTTCACGGGATTTCACAAATCAAAGAGATAAACCGTATAATTAACTTTAGCAAATTTGAGTTGTTAATTTTCCTTTTTGAAGTTGTTAAATCGCCTTGTAAAAGGAAATTGTTAAATCGCCTTCTAAAGGAAAAATTGCTAAATCGCCTTGGCTTGAATATTTGTTAAATCGCCTTGTACTACGAAATTGATAATTTGCCTTGCAAAGAATAGTTGTTAAATCGCCTTGTACTACGAAATTGATAATTCGCCTTGCAAAGAAGAATTGTTAAATCGCCTTGCAAAGGAAACTGCTAATTCACCTTGTAAAGAAAGAACTGCTAATTCGCCTTTAAACCAAGTTGCTAATTCGACTTCAAAACACAAATTGCTAATTCGCCTTCAAAACACAAATTGCTAATTCGCCTTCAAAACACAAATTGTTAATTCGCCTTCAACTGGTACGAAACTTAAATTTTTCAAAACACAAAAAGACACACTTTTGAACGTTTTACCCAAAATAATTTGTACAACTAGTATTACTAAGCCTATAGGTACCTTAAAAATGCAAACTTTATGGTTTTTAAGTCAAAAATTTTGAAATCAAGATTTGTACTTTCTAAGACTTTTCTAACACCAAAAATGCACAAAAATGAAATTTTTATTGATTCTAAACTTGTACACCTATATCCTTAAGATACTAGATCAGATTTACCAAGGTAAATGATCTTTTAGTGTACAATAGAGCTTCGAAAACAAGAAAACAAAAAAATGGTACGGTTTGATAAAAACTAACGAACAAAGAAGAACAAACACAAGAACTAAAACAATCATGCCATGGCTCTTGATACCAATTGTAGAATACTTGTAACCTATAATACCAAATGGATAATAAAGAAAACTAGAGAGAGAAAGTGTTTGGAAGGAAGGTTCTAGTGAGAGAATGTCACAAAGAAAGAAAGATTAGATTACTTTATGAAGAATGAACCAACCAATACCCTCTCCACACATGGAGAGGGTATTTATACACTAGCTAGGGGCTGGCATGGGCCTTGTAAAAGGCTTTCCATGGGCCTTTGGGCCATTTAGCTTCATAACATATTATTTATAACAGAATTATTTAAATATATCTACGGGCTAGGGACTAGCTATTTTAGTAAGTGAGACGATACTTTTCTGTGTATTAATAACCAATCTCACCCTAAGGGATGGTCACACCAATTACCCAAAATCTTAAACTAGCATACTTATGCTTTATGTACACTTTAGTCTTGTGAGCTCATTGTCTTTAACTGTCAATCATTACACTTGTGGGAATTGATGTAGTGGATCTTTGACTTTTAGGCATTTGGCTTGAAATCTTTGATCCTTTGACATAAATGTGGATCTTGTGCTTCTGAGATCATCAACCCAAGCATATTCTCTTTACATATTAGTTATCTTGTTAAACTTGTGTCTTGTGACTTTGGACTGACCATTGCTCACTTTGGACTGACATGCTCATACTTTTCTTGAAAGCTTTAATAATAATATGTCTTTCTTGAGATTTTTTAACTTTAACACTTTGTCACTTCAAGAAGGATGTTCGGTATCAGAGTAACGGAAGTCTTAAAACATGTACTTGAGCTTTCATGATGTCTTTGTAAATGTCGGTCGAGTATGAGCATGCGGCAATGAATCTGACTCGTCCACGTGTAGCTGCTGCCACCATTGGGAATATCTGCAGGTTTTGGTTATTGATAATCAACATATATAGATGAAAGTGTCTTTGTCACTTTGTTGAATACGGTTGCAATAACCATGGTTCCCCGTTGATTAGTATAAATACTGCCTGTGATCAGATAGAATTCCAAAGAATCTTCTTGACAGGGTTTCGCAGCTGTACTAGCCGTTCTCATTACCAGAGCGTCTCAAAGCAGACATAGGCTTTTCCAGTGGTAAGTGTTGCTCCCATCCATCATGAGCCATAGCCCTAGTTATGAGCCATCCATCATCCATTTTGCGAAAAAGTTATTGGTAAGCATAACACAGGCTTTTCCAGTGGTAAGTGTCGCTCCCATCCTTTTCTAAAATCTATAACACAGGCTCAAAGCATGTCTTTGAGTGTTTGGATGGTTCTTTCACTTTGTCCACCGGTCTCAGGATGATATGCCGTACTCGTGTCTAATTGAGTACCCAAAGCACTCTGTATTGATTGTTAGAATCTAGATGTGAAATGACTGTCACGATCCGAGATGATGGATATCGGCACTCCATTCCGTGAGACTATCTCCTTTATATATAACCTTGTAAGGGTTTCCATACTATATGTCGCTCTGGTGGGGATAAAATGTGTTGATTTGGTAAGGCGGTCTACAATGACCCAAATTGTGTCATGTCCACTTGATGTTTTGGGTAGTTTTGTAACGAAGTGCATTGTTATTCTTTCCCATTTCCATGTAGGAATCTCTGGTTATATCAGTAAGCCGGATGGCTTCTAACATTCTACTTTAACTCTAGAGCATGTTAAACACTTTCCAACATATTCAGCGATGATCGCCTTCATGTTAGGCCACCAATAGAGTTTCTTTAGATCCTGATACATCTTGTCAGAACCTGGGTGGATGGAATACTTCAATTTATGAGATTCATGCATGATTAAGTCCCTCAAACCACCAAAGAATGGTAACCAACTTTGATTCTTGATATATCAGGTTCCATCAGGACGTACTTCAAATGCTTTGTCCATTCCTCGTAGGTTCTCAGCTTTGATGTTCTCTTCTTTGATCGCCTCGGTTTGGGCTTCGAGGATTTGTGATGGTAATTTTGGGTGAAGGGTCATGACTAATGCTCTAACTCGGAGTGGTTTGATTCGTTCCTTCCGGCTTAAGGCATCTGCTACAACATTCGCTTTCCCAGGATGGTAACGAATCTCACAATCGTAATCTGCGAGTAATTCTAACCAACGGCGTTGCCTCATGTTCAACTCTTTCTGATCAAGGATATGTTGAAGGCTTTTATGATCAGTGAACACAGTACACTTTGTGCCATACAGATAGTGTCTCCAAATTTTAAGAGCGAACACTACTGCTCCTAATTCGAGGTCGTGTGTGGTATAGTTCTCTTCATGAGGCTTGAGTTGTCAGGATGCATATGCAATAACTTTTTCTCTTTGCATTAACACCGCTCCCAGACCTTGGAGTGATGCATCACAGTAAATGACAAAATCGTTGTTTCCTTCTGGTAATGCTAAGATTGGAGCTTCACAAAGCTTCTGTTTTAGCAGTTGGAAGGCTGACTCTTGGTTTTCTCCCCAGATATACTTCTTGTTTTTCTGGGTTAATTCAGTCAAAGGCTTTGCAATCTTCGAAAAACCCTCGATGAATCTCCGGTAGTAGCCGACAAGTCCTAAGAATTGGCGTATCTCTGTGGGTGTGGTAGGAGATGCCCAATCCTTGACTGCTTTAATCTTGGCGGGGTCAACGTGAATTCCTCGGCTGTCAATTACGTGCCTAAGAAACTGCACGGTACTGATCCAGAAATCACATTTGGAGAACTTGGCATATAATTTCTCCTTTTTGAGTAATTCCAGGATTATTCTCAGGTGATCTTCGTGTTCTTCTTTGTTACGGGAGTAGATGAGAATATCATCGATGAACACTATCACAAATTTATCCAAGTATGGTTTGCACACACGGTTCATGAGGTCCATGAACACAGCAGGCGCGTTGGTTAAACCAAATGGCATTACTTGGAATTCATAGTGTCCGTATCGCGTTCTGAAAGCAGTCTTAGGAATATCTTCATCCCTGACTCTCAGTTGGTGATAGCCTGATCTTAAGTCAATCTTTGAGTAAGTACTCGAACCTTGAAGTTGGTCGAATAAATCATCGATCCTGGGTAATGGGTAACGATTCTTTACGGTGAGTTTATTCAGCTCCCGGTAATCGATACACATTCTGAAAGATCCGTCTTTCTTTTTAACAAATAAGACAGGAGCTCCCCAAGGCGAAGTACTTGGTCGGATAAAACCTCGGTCTGCTAACTCTTGTAGTTGGTCAGATAGTTCCTGCATTTCTGAAGGAGCTAATCTGTAAGGTGCTCGGGCCACTGGTGCTGCTCCTGGAATTAAATCAATTTTGAATTCTACTTGGTGAACCGGAGGAAGGCCGGGTAGGTCTTCCTGAAAATTTTTTGGAAATTCTTTAACTACTGGTATATCTTCTAATCGTCTCTCGTCTGACTTCTTTTCTATTACTTGGGCTACGAAAATTTGACATTCCCTGGATATATACTTTTTGGTTTTTATATAGGATATGAGGTCTAGTCGAGTTTTACTTCGATCACCTCAGATGATTAAAGTTTCACCGTCGATGGGGATGTGGACTACTTTCTCGTCACAGATAATTCTAGCATGATACTTGGATAACCAATCCATACTAATGACGACGTCGAAGCTACCGAGTTTAATCGGCTGAAGGTCAATTTCGAAGGGTTGGTTTAACAAAATCTTAGTGCAACCCTGGATAACGGTATTAGTGCCTACTAGTTTTCTATCGGCCATTTCTGTCACACCCCCAAATTCACTGCAGCGGAAGACTAGATTTAGGATGGTGACTTCAGGGCGTGAAGAGGACTTAATACGCGAGACAGACCTCTACATGCCAATATACCAATGAAAACTCCCTACATATTCTGTAAGATAGAACACCTAAGGAAAACATTGCTAAAGTGTCAACATAAAGTTGGTGAGTTCATAGGTTTTGATGTTTGATAATAGTGATGAACCACAAGATTTATAACCATAGTATGAAATATAGTAATCCTATGCATCATAATGAAAAACATTTACTATTGTCTAAGCTCATGACACCGAGGCGATAACATGTATCATCATAGACAAGCCCATGCAGATGTCCAACCCGCGACATCCGTAACTGAATCAAATGAAACTGTGTTTGCTTGACTAATGTCAGTCCAAGACAAACAGGGATGTCAATCCCAATAGATCTATCCATAACATTCGCGCTTACGAGTAATTAACGGTTCATGATAAATTGGGCAATATAGCAAGTTGGGTTGAATAGGGACTTAGACCCAATAGTAAATCAATAAATGTACTTGTGTTCAACTTGTTAAAAATAAGCAATGTTCTCACCCCAAAAGATGATTTAAAACAGTAAAGTAGGGGCTATGAAAACTCACCTTGTCGGTTAATCGTTTGGAATTGACAATAGATCAATGTACGTCAAATAGTGACTCAGTCAAACACCCAAGTAATTATGACAAAGTTTGAGTTTATATTCTAAACTTAATGTATAAAATGAATTATGCAAATGGGTCATAAAAGGGCATTGTCGTTTATGAGTTAACGTTTTACGTTTTCAAGTGTTGATTTGGCTCCAGGGACGACTTTACAACTATAAGTATCTATACAGGAATTTATACTATTACGCGTCATAACTTATATCTACAAATCCATGTGATTTATATCTAAAGAAAATATAAACACTATTTGTAAGTTACTAAGTTTATATATTTTATTATCGCGTTTATTTATTTACATCGTAGCCACTAATTAATTTGCACAATCATCGGTTTTATATATCACGGTTCGTTTGACTCGTTAAATTATGTATTAAAGATTATTAATTTACAACTAATACCCTTAAGTTTTAAAATAGCGGATTTTAGTCCCTCTATTTTCTAAATTAAGTAAATTACCAAATTAACCTTTTAAACTTTAATGTGATCATTTTTTTAATCCCTCGACTTTCCAAATAGTATTACATATATAATATATGTAAGTTTTATATTTTAAATTGGTTTACTCTTATAACTTTCATGTTTAAAACCCGAATAGGCTTTAAAAATATTTTTAGTATCAAAGAATTTATATAAAAGTCGTGTTAAATTCGTTCATACGTTTATAATTTAAATTGGTCGTTATCATTCTTAGCTCATCGGAAATTGTTATTTATAACTCTTATACATTCTCGAAATGGTATAGTTTCGTTACTAGTTTCCCTACCCGTTGGGTCTCGGCCTAGAACGACCCAAAAAAGATACGGCAACATGCATGTTTTAATATATTTTGTCTAATTTTTATAAGGTAAATCACATGCAAGTATTTATACTCTTCTATGTCTAAAAATGAAGTAATTTATAGGCAAGTGGTAGAAAGTATCACATGCATCATTTTTATACATTACCACAACCCCACATGGCCTACACTCTTTCATTTTCTGTTTTTCTGCTAGGCGTCCCAACAGCGGGTTTTATCACTACTGTTGTGGTTTCCTGTCCTTCCTAACTCACTAAAAATATATATATATCTAGTTCTTCCATTAATCCCACAAGGTTCCCGACTTGAATACTAGGTTATGAGGTCTTTAAATGTTGGGATATACGAACGATGGGCGTGCCTGAGCTGGCCCAATAGCGGCTGTTGTAGCCATGCCTATTTGCAGCTCAACAGCCGCGACAAGCAGCGGCCTGTGGTGGCTGTTGGCATGCATTGGGTGTGTCTCAAGTGGTAACCATTTGTCAAGCATAACGGGGTCTTAGTATGAACCAACGAGCACGATGGTTTCGTCTTTTACAGAGTCTGTGACGCACCAACAAGAGCTAGACTCGATGTTGGTTCGTCTTGGGTTACTTGTGCGTCCATGGTACATGTCGAGGTCCCACATAAGAAGTTGTTACATAATTCAGTGTAACTATAGTGTTTTGTTAGTTCCATATTGAGCAAAGTAGCATATCATATACGTGTTCAAGGTTAATGCAATTTCCTTGTTTCGTTATTTATTTTCGCGTATGGTATGTTATTTACAAGATTTACTATACGTTGTTATTCTATGCATGGCATGACTAAATCCTTGAATGCGTACGCACATACTAGTCACGCATGGGTCATACGTCGCGTGTTAGCTAAACAAAGTTGAGGCCTTCGTCTAGCTAGCCAAGACTAGACGTGCATTTAGTTTTGGTCGTAGGTTAGGCTACAAGGTAAATGACATAGTTAGACTAAAAGATGACTCACCGAAGTCCAAGTTTGCCAAACGCTAAGGGATGTGATGGTGGTAAGGGGTCGAACCACTCTTGGTCACTACTACCTTTGAAACCCGCCGCCTCTAGACTTGTGAATCCCACGAAAACCCTAGACTTGAACCTTATTGCTTATTTTCAAAGTTTAGATATGCTAAAAGTATGCATGCATGGCCTTATTTATACTCAACTTATCACTTGGTTCCTGAAACTTTTCCACTTGCATGAGAAATGGCATTACTGGTGCATACTATTAGGGGATCTAGTCATGATGATGTTTTATAAAACTATTTGTCATCATGGCACTATTAAGAAATGCCTTCCTTGACTTCTTTTGGTATTTTGAATCAGTATTGTGGCATGTGAATGAGAGAAGAGTGCCATGTGAATGAGAGAAGAGTGCCAGGTGATGAGACGTATCCTTTCTTTTTTTTTGCAAAATGATACGAGTAAGTGGCTTTGTTTCCCAAATGTGGAATAAGTATGGTTTTTATCGCTACACGTTCTAAAATATCCTTTTAGACACAAGAGCAACATTGGTGATATTCGCGTGCTAATTAAACTTTTCATGACAAGGAGTAGTGCATGACGATCATAAAATGACTTATCGTTGAGATTAACGGTGAAATTCACAAACTTGCAGTACATGACTTTTACTCAACGAAAAAAGAAATCTATATTCTTACGGGGTGCCACAATTTCAATGTCATAAGTGGTATCTAGTGTAATTAGTAGGATATTAAGCATAGAGGCAAGAGATATGGATACGAAACTTTTATCGGCTCCTGAATAATATAATACTCTAGCTAGATGTTGGTTTAGAAGGAACGTACCCGTGACTACGTCTGGGTCTTGGTGAGCGTTCTTGTCCTTCAGCTAGTATGCTCTTTCGTGGGCACTGTTGTTTGCTTTTGGGCACTAATTTTTGTAATGCCCTTTCTCCCCACAGGCATGACAAGTTACGGATATTGGTTGTAGGTTGCTTCCAGTGGCTGGTCCTTTGTTTTTGCAGTTCCTAGTCTGATGACCCACCTTGTTGCAAGTCTTACACTTGACAGTGCAAGGTCCTGTGTGATATAGGGTGCATCTTTTACATAAGGGAAGGTTTCCAGTATACCTATTGTTTTCAGTTGGGGTGGCAGCATAAGCCCTGACGGTTTCTTGCCTTCTATTCTGTTGTTGGTGGTGATCATTGTTGCGGTTGTTATTGTTGTTGTTACTGCGGTTATTGTGGTAGTTGTTGTTGTTGCGATTATTGTGATAGTTGTTGTTGTGTTGGCTTGGTTTCAGGAAAAATACTCATGCCGTACACGCAGAGGTATAGATTGCTTGTCATCACAAGCTAATTGCCCCCTTATCGAGAAATAGTTACATCAACTTCGTATGGATGAAGAAGCTCTAAGAGAAACGTTTGGAAGAAGAGGCCATGAACAAAAAAGGCACAGAGGAGATTAATTAGCAAAAAACAAGCTGAAGATGACCAATTCTTTTTAGAATTTGGGTAGTGAGATATGACTCAGAGTAGAGTCATCGGATTATCGATTGAGAACTGCATGGTAACCATCCTTGTTGTATGCCTTTCGATAAAGCATTGGTTGCCACGAAAACTATGTACTGGATTTTCACCTTAGTAAAACAACGGTTTTTATGTTAGTAGTCTAGTAAGTTCTAATGAATGCATTTTGTAGTATCTCAGTATCTCTAAAAAAATATAAAATTGTTTCGCGACTGTTGTCTTACCATAGTATTATAAAGTGCTTGAGTATACCTTTTGAATGGAACAATTGAGTGATTATGGCCACTGTCTCCACACAGTATTATAAAGTGTTTGCGTGATAATTCTGAATTGAATAATTGAGTGAACATGATTACTGTCCCTCTATAGTATCATAAAGTGGTTTAGGGATAGTGTTATCAATTTGTAATTTTTTTTAAATTCCTAAAATGATTATTTTACCTTAAGGGTTTGAAGTGAGATTTAAATTTTTATGGGGAATCGCAGTCCTTCCAAGTCGAAAACTTTCGTCTTGAATTAAAGTTGTCATATTCGCGGTGTGGGTTAAGAAAAGACGAAAGTGGTGAGTGGGGTTCCAACAACTAGAAATGTGGCGAACCTCCAACGGCTAGAAATGTGGCGAACCGCTCTTTCCACCTCACATATAATTTGGCAACTTCTCTCATTTGTCAAACCCCGACAAAAATAAGTTCTTACTTAAATTTTCATCCATCCTTTGGTTAGAATGTCGTATCTTGTTCCCATGGTCGCGGTTGTATTCGTTGTGGTGGTCAGTAGTTATTTGGCGAGTGTTCCACAAGAAGAGGATCAGTAATTTATAATCGTGATACTAGGGTTTATTATGCCACTCATTATTTTGGCGATCATCGTAGAAGCTTGCTGGAAGGAGTAGCGTTCGTCAGTAGGCGAGCGAGTTGTATTACCATCTTGTTCTTGGGTACTTTAGTTAGTCTGTTAATCATTGAATGTTTCTTCTTTAACTTTGTTTCGTTTGTGTAGAGTTAAATCCTCATGATGTACCTTTGACAATTTGGAGTTTTTCATGGTTATTCTGAGTATTATCTTGAATGTGTTGATTGGTAAAAAATGTGTATGTTTTCTAATTTGTTATTCCACATATATATATCGACTATTATTGAGCATATTTTTGTCGACCTAACTTATACATAGTTGATCAGGCTATGTATACCTCAGGTTTACATTGACATCCCCTTTTTCTTCCACCTTTAGTTATCTGTTTGTGATTGTAAACATAATCGGTACTGAGACCCGTAGTGTATATAAATTGTCGTGTCTTTCAAGCATCAGATGAATGATGTTTATGTTATATGTTAATTTGTGGTTCATTATTTCTTCGCTACTTTCTACCATACATGTGGTCCTCCGAAAGTTCATGTTCACTTTATGTGTTCATCTTACCACGTGTACATCGCTTCATATATGGACGTGTATTTTCTATGTGTTCGTAAAATTATAATCTCTGCGTATAAGTTATTCCGAATAAGTACTTTTGTTGTAAGTTTCAGGGTTTGATCGTAATTGCCTTTGCTGGTCATGACTATATCCCATCATGAATATGTTAATCAATTTTTCTCACAAACTCCCACACACTTAGCCGCCCATTCCCTATATTTTCAAATTTCAAATTTTAAACCTTACCCACTCCTCATTTCAAATTATTACAAACTTTACAACACCCAATCTTTCACCTCCTTCCTCGAAGTTACCGGATACCAAACATCATGGGATTTCCAATTGAGATCTTCACTCCCGTCATGATCATAATCGTCATATCGCTCATTTTGCTTGTCTACCCGATGTGTTTCTTCTCACGCGGCGATGTAACTGTTATTTTAGCGTTTTACATCTTTGTCATATTTCCTATGCTTTGTATCTTACTGTATTATGAACAGAAGTATTATGGATTTATTTGAATAAGATTTCGTGTTTGGTATTTTATTGCTCTATCGTTCCCGTTATAACCATGTATATCTTACATTGGTAGGTATTTCATTCCGTGTATTGGTATGATCCAATGTTATTACTTGATAAATTTTAGAAGCATTTTGTATTTTCATTTTCGTAGAAAAGGAGTTTATTGATTGAAAAGAATTTCGAACTGAAAAAAATGTCGAGTAGTGAGAGAAAGAATTGAATTTGGTGGGGTTTACCGTTTCTCATCTGAAACATGATGCGTGGGTCTTTCAAAATGATCCTTCAAGTTTCATAGTGTTCGTCGAAAATGGTTCCCTGTCTCCGCTTCCTGAGCACATGATTGTGTTCTTCATTTGTTGGGCAATGGTTATACTTGTTTTGCACTGAGCGGTATTTTCTATAGCGTCGTTCCATTGGTGTATTAAGATGTTCTTCATATGGTTTCAAAAAATATCAAGTATATGGTTTCTCCTATACTGGGTAAATGCACTCAGAAAGCATTTTAGGACAGAATTATTACTTCATTCATTATTTTATGAAAGCAAAGTACAAGTTTTCATCAATTTCTCTGCTTAGATGTCTCTCCGTAGATTGGGATACAATGTTATAGCGTGTCTGGCTGTTCCACTTATAAACCTAGGTGGGCTAATATTGTCTGAATTTGATCATGATTCTCAGTGCGTCTGTCCTCGGCATCAGCTACCCTTATTTGTAATAACGCAATCTCATTCTCTGCAGCTGCGAGAGAATCCTGCAATTCAGATATTAGAAGCTCTTTGTCTTCGGTGTCTGCATGAAGAGTGTCGATTTCCACCTCTATGTCCTCTAGTCTGGCCGTCACATCTTCTGGGTTGAGTTCTGAGGTCTCAGATGCTGGTTTACCGTCAGAAAAAGTAGTGGCATCTGGGTAAAATGGCGATGATGGTGATCTACTTCTCTTTCGAGAGGGTCCAGGTGTTGGTGATATTAGTATAGGAACACTGTGGTTATCTATTTATTGGGAGAGTTCACGCCCTGTAGCAGGGGTAAAAGTTAATTCTAGTTCAAGTAATTGGGTTGCCTGAGAGGTTGACGAGTCAAGTCTTTTTGGAATGGAGTGTTCCGTGGC
>BQNB010135783.1:0-18105 GCA_026074375.1 Tanacetum coccineum | reverse complement strand
ATTGTCAATATAAATCACAGTATTCATAAAGTTATACCCATAATCCAGCAATTGGTTTTGAATCCAGAGTACTTGTCCACAACAACTAGCAGCAGCCATATATTCAACTTCAGTTGTAGAAGTGGCAACCAAAGTTTGGTTCTTGCACTACCAAGATATCAACCTGTTTCCCAAAAACTGACAACCTCCAGTAGTAGACTTCCTATCTTGAGTTGCTCCAGCATAGTCATTATAAGTGTAAGCAACTAGTTCAAATGGAGAATCCCTAGAATACCAAAGGCCTAGAGTTGGTTTGCCTTTCAAATATCTTAAAATTCTCTTGACTGCTAAGAGATGTGATGTCTTTGGAGTAACTTGAAATCTGGCACATGCACATACTACAAACATAATATCTGGCCTAGATGTTGTGAGATACATCAAAGACCCAATCATAGATATATAGAGATGTACATCAACATCATCAGCATCTCCATCTTTGACCAAAGGCTTTTCCATTCAACAGGAGTTAAAACAGACTTTACATCAGTGTAGTTGAATTTCTTCAAGATCTCAGCTACATATTTATCATGACTGATAAATATTCCATCATCCTTCTATTGTACTTGTAATCCTAGAAAGAAAGTAAGTTCTCCTATAGAACTCATCTGAAACTTATCCTTCATAAGCTTCTTAAATCCAGTACATAACTCCTTGTTTGTAGAGCCAAAGAAAATGTCATCAACATAAACCTGTACAAGCATAATATCTCCTTTTTTGCTTCTTGATAAACAATGTCTGATCAATCTTCCCTCTTTTAAAACCATTGCCCAATAGATAGTTAGCCAAGGTTTCATACCATGCTCTTGGTGCTTAATGCAACCCATAAAGTGCCTTGACCACCTTATAAACTTTGTCTGGATGGTCATGATCTTTAAATCCTAGTGGTTGAGTAACATAAACCTCTTCCTTAATAGTTCTATATAAGAAAGCACTCTTTACATCCATTTGATATACCAAAAAACCCATAAAAGAATCATAGGCTAAAAACAATCTTATTGCCTCAATTCTTGCCACAGGAGCAAAAACTTCTTCATAGTCTATACATTCTTCTTGTCTATGACCCTGTGCAACCAACCTTGCTTTATTCCTAATCACAAACCCTCTTTTATCTTTCTTGTTTCTGAAGACCTATTTTGTTCCAATGGCCCTCTTTCCAATAGGCAAATCCACAAGTATCTAAATCTGTTGGAGTTTGAATTGTAGAAGTTCTTCCTACATTGCTTCCACCAAGATGAATCAGATAGAGCTTTAGCAATGCTCGTGGGTTCTGTCTGTGATAGAAAACAAGCATATAAACAAGTATTCAGGGTATCATGTGTTTTCTGTTCATATACAACACTGGGAAACCCTTGTTCAGAAGTAGGTTTTGTCATTCTTCTTGTCTGAACAGATGACTTCACATCACCAATCACATTTTCAATTAGGTGATCCTTATGAATTCTTGTATTGGGAGTGGTTAGAACTGTATAGGAATTTGTGATGTTCCCCAAATTAACTTCTGGTTCATCTATCACTGAAGAACTCAACATGAGAGGCTTCAAGTGTATGACTAGCTCCCATAGTGAACATGTATTTAGGGCTATCTTGATCATATGAACTAGCAGTATTAATTGATGAACCAACAACATTAATTTTGAAGCTACCAGTAGTAATATTAGGACTGGCAGTATTAATATGTTGTCCAGCATCATTAACTTCTTTAGGACTGCTATCATCATCAGACTTATCTTTTGCATCATTCTCATTATCTAGACCATCTTCAACCTGCTTTTGATCATCAGTAGCAGATTTTGGTTCACCATTATCAACATCATTTGAGAGTGAATCAAAATATGAAGCATCTTTCTAAATTGGCATCACTATGCAGTCTTGACTGATTTCTTCTGATGTACCTGCATTAAGTTCTCCTTGTGTACCTGTAGATTCATTAATGATTGTACCTGCAGCAACTGGTACATAATTCATAGATTGGGTTAGAGAATCAATATCAAACAGCCACTTTGGACCATTCCCTTCTATCATAGGCTTATTCTCTAAAAACCCAATAAGCGAGTTTTTCTCAACCCTCCTGGTTTCTTGTGCTGTATACACGAAAAAAAAAAAAAAAAAAAAAAAAAAAAAAAAAAAAGCTTTACTACTCAAGGAATATCCAACAAAGAAACCTTCATCACTTTTGCCATCAAACTTGCCTAAACTGTCTAAAGTATTAAGAATGGTAACATGACACCTAAATGGTTTCATAAAGCTTAGAGCTGGTTTAAAACCTCTAAAAATTTCATAAGGTGTCTTGTTATGAGGCTTGACTACTAAGACCCTGTTCTGTACATAGCAAGCAGTACTAACTGCTTCAGCCTAAAATATGGTAGGTAACTTAGAGTCAGCTAACATTGTTCTAGCAGCCTCAATTAGTGTCCTATTCCTCTTCTCAGCTACACTATTTTGCTGAGGAGTCCTGGCTACACTATATTCCCTCTTAATACCTTTTTCTCTGCAAAAATCATCCATAACTTTATTCTTAAACTCTGTTCCATTATCACTCCTAATTATTTTTACCTTCTTATCCACTAGGTTTTCTATTTCTTTGATAAAGTTCTTAAGGATCTCATTGGTTTCATCCTTAGTAGTTAAAAAGAAATCCCATGTAAACTTGCTATAATGATCAGTGACTACTAAGCAATACTTTTTATGAATTAAACTATTCACAAAGGTTAGACCAAACAAATCCATATGAAGCATAAACAAAGGCTTAGTAATTGGATTCAAAACTTTAGACTTACAAGAAGCTCTGTGTTGCTTCCCTTTAAGACAAGCAACACATGTTTGGTCATTTTCAAAACATTTTGTAGGCAATCCTCTTACAAGATTATCCTTGACAAGCATTGTTATGTTCTTAAAATTAATATGACCAAGCCTCCTATGCTAGAGCATTGATTCATCTAATGTAGCCTTTGCAACAAGACAAGTTAAACTCTCTTTAGGAACAATGTTCTTCATATCAAAACTATACATATTGTCCTTTCTAGGAATTTTAAGAAGTATCTGATTTTCATCAGGCAACTTAAAATTAGGAGATAAGATAAGACATTCAATGTCAGTAAAAAGGACATAATTCTTTTTGTCACACATCTGTGAGACACTAAAAAGATTGAATTTTAACTCATTGACAAAGTATACATCATCAAAATCAAGGCTATCAGTTTTAAGTGTTCCTTTACTAGAAATTCTACCACCATGTGCTCCTCCTCCAAATGTAACATAATCTTTATCAAATTCCTTGAAATATGAGAGATAAGCTATGTTACCAATCATGTGCCTTGAGCATCCACTGTTAACAAATCCTGTATCATCTTGTTATGGCTTGCCCTGCACATAAAAATAAGGAAATTAGATTCCTTTGGGGACCCAAGTCATTACTGACTTGGATTTGCCTTATGCATCAATGTAGTTATGTCTTTTAAAAGCAAGTGATGCACCATTAGGTTTGGTAGGTCTCCAAACCCAACATGCTAAGGTCTTAACAACATTTACCCCTTTTGCCCTAACAGCATTAACTGGTCCTGTATATGACCTTATAAAAGGGCCTCTGAGTAGTTGATTGTGCTTGTTTAGAAAAATGTGACATTAATTTAGCACTATGAACTGCAGGTTTGGGGTGAGCAGTATTAACAGGCCTAACAGCATTAAGTGGTGTGAGGCTAGTTTTCAACAAAACTGCTCTTGGAGTCATGTTCCTGTGTATACTAGGGTGTGTGGTTTTGGCATAATAGTCATAATCAATTATTTCTAGATATTATGCCTTTTCTTTGATGGTTATCACAATTAATCTGCAAATGATTAAAACTTCCACATATAAAGCATCACAGCAGCAGGTATGTTGGAACAACGAATTGCAGCAAGTGGTCGTTAAGTATTGTTGAATGATTAAATTATGTCATGGGCGATCAGGTTCATATAGTTTGTTGTTGCTGCTTGGACCACGAAGAGATGGGATGAAAATTAGGGCTTTCATAAACCCTAGAAGAAGCAGCTTGGTCGACAGATTTGGATCTACTATAATGAGAAAACCTTAATTTTGTGGGGTTATATGATGTATCTGCGGGTTATGGGTTCGCTTATTGAGGAAGGCAGAAGTGTCGGGCTTTATCTGATTTATTTAGTCCAAGAGGTGACTTGGTATAAAGGCCTGTTTGATGCAATTTTCAACGATGATAAAAGACAAGTTAGTGATGCACTCATGGAATGTAACACCCCCAAATTGGGTCGCAGTGGAATAAGGGTCCGGGGCGTGTTACTTCTCAGATCAATAACACAAGATAATATAAGAACGACCAAAAAGTCGTTTAAAACTGATACATTGGATTTAATAAAGTATGTGTTACAAAAGCCCGAAGCTTTACTTGTTTACTTGTTTTTATTAACAAAGATTTCAAGCATACAGAGTACAAAATTAATGCGAATAAATCTTTAATGATGACTTCAAAATATAACCACCAATGTATCCTGTGCACCTCGTGCTTATTGGACTCCTGAAAAATCATTGCATTTAAAAAAAATAACATAAAGTGGTGAATTTCATAGCGTTTATGTTAATGTATTTGCGGAACCACAAGACTTTCCCAGTGATAAATGCAACTGCATGCAGAATCTAAAAATGCCTTACGTTTGCCTAAGCCATGACACCGAAGCTCGACATAAATTGAATACAATATATTAAATATTTCCTACATTGCCCGTGATGATGTTATACCTAACATCCAGTATCCCAACATGATAACGTTCGTTTCTTGTGATTGCTAGGTCACCCGAACGGGAGGTCAATCCCAAATAGATCTATCTACAATTCATTCTACGCTCACTTTTCCAGTAATTGTCAGTTCATGATTATGGGCATAGTGGGTTATCGCTATTGGCAATAGTAATATAATTATAAGGTTTACTTGCGTCACTATTTGTAAAACATGATTTGTTTCTCACCCCAAAAATTGTAATAATAACTGTAAAATTTGGGGCTATGAATTCACCTGAGTGCAGTATAATGATAATTTAATATCACAAATGAAAACGCATCACGCTAACGCCCGAATGCAACCTAGCTAATATAGGTCGAATCAGTACTCAAGTACGTTGTCTAACAACTAATATATATAATCCAATATAGTTATCATCATACTATCATTCGGGCTATCATAATTAAGAGGTCATGACATAACGTACGAGGAGCTAGGATACTTTTAAAATCGTAATCCAACAAATCGTCATTACGCCATCCTGAAGAGGGCCTCATTATGAAATTCCCTAGTAATATAGCACTTTGATAACTAATAACATATATAATTATATACATCTATATAGCTATATCACCATCTAATCGTTTAAGTGAAATCGTGTTTTTAAAGTAAAAACGTTTATAATTACCCTTTTAGTAAAAAATGACATAACTTTTGTGTTCTTTTAAGCCATTTTGACTTTTTGAGCCATGCTTTCGTATTAAGACGAGGAATCATAATATCACATTTTTATGTTTTTGACCTTCTGTTGTGAATAGTGTTTTTACTGTTCACAACAGCTCCTAATCCCGTTTCCATACTTTAATTAACGTAAAACCCGTTTTTGTCGTATCTCATTCGTTATAGTTCCGTTTTTAACGATTCTTTCGAGCACGTTCTCGTAATTGAAAGTTTTATCATATAAATGGTGTTTTAAAAGTATAAGTTTCTGTTATGAATAGTAACTTTTATAAAAATAGTTTTATAAACGTATTTAGCGTCGTAAACTCGTAATTAGCGTATCTTCTTCGTTATAAATCGGATTTTCGAGTTTCTTATCATTTTGGAAACGTCATGAGGTGTACTATCTTTATAAAACATAATATGGCTATGTCAAAAATCGAATTAAAACAGTGGGTTTGTATTTTTGTGATTTAGACATGTTTTAAGCTTGATTTTAGTACCATTAAGCTTCAACACCTTGTTACAACTACTTTACAACATTTATATCTTATGTCATACATATATTAAGTCTATTAGCTCATGTTTTGTCCAAGAGAGTCCATAGTATCAAGAGCACAAGCATTGACAAGACTTTCAATTCTAACTTAATAAGAAATTTTTGATACCCTAATTTGTTCATTTATAGTTTACTCTAACCATCATGTTAAAACACTTTACATCCCTTTTAACATCTTTTTGCTTCAATTTTGGCTATGTATAATTGTGACACAAACATTGGACTAATATGTAAAAAATTCATTTTTACTATTCAAAGAGTACCACTAAATGGTGATTTAGCTAAATATAACATATGAACACATAAAATCTTAGTTATGAAATGATTAAGCTTTTAAATAACCTTGAGTGGATGAATAGGGAATGAGAAAAAAAATCACACCCTTGTGATTAATACTCTTGGCTTGTAAATATAGGATGAAAACCCTAATTTTCCCAAGAAACCCTTTCTTCCTTTTCTTGCTTCCTTACTTGCAAATGCTTATCCAAACCTTGGAACCACCTTAGAATGCCTTAAGTATGATGTAATTATGCTTGTATAATGAGAGAAAATTAAGCAATGGATTGCTTAATATTGGCTTTTTGAGCCGTGGGTTTTGAGAGGTGAAATAGGAGAGTGTTGTTTGATATTACACTTAAGGAATGATCATGTATGTGTTTCTCTCTTGGACTCATGCTTTATATAGTACTTATTTAAGTGAAATATCTAATTAAACCTATCCATGATCAATTCTAACCCTGTGTAAGATCCCTTAGGTTAATTAGTCAAGTTGGTCATGGTGTAGAGTTTGGTTCCCTATGATCTTTTCTTAACCTTGATATTTTGAGCATGTTGATATAAGTTGTCATTCTCGGGTCCTTCCTTGCAATCTGGCAAATAGGCTTCCAATGTGATGGTTATATTGATTATTTTTGTGTATTGGTATAATCGTGGGTATTTGTTAAGCGTAGATAGGTTTTAGTGCTTCCGGGAATGCCGAAAACGAGTTTTATCACGAAACGTAAAATTTAGTTACATACAAATCTAAGGATGTCAAATAGATAATTATCTATTAATATCACTTTAACTCTTGCTGACATTACTGTTTAATCGTTTTAACGCCCGTTTAAATTGATTGATCATTTTGCTTTGTTTACGCGATTTAGCTTAACGTTTACGATTTTAAAAGCCAAACACGTAAACCCTATAAATAATTAACATACTTATTGACGTCGTCAATTGTCCCTAAAATCACGATGGTGCGTATTTGTCTTCCCCGGTAAAATGAGCGTTTGTCATCAAGGCACTTATGGACTCGGCAATTGATGATGGTGAGGTCTTGTGTAGAGGTGTGGATATTTCTTCCTGAATTGATCTTAACGTCCCACGTACAATCAGGACCCGTCTTAGAGTCTCCATCGAACCTTAACAATTGGGACACGGCTTCGCTCTCTATTGTTTTACTCGCGATCCATGATTTCTACAGGCTCTTCAACATATTGAGCTTGCCATCTACTTGCTGTCCTTCCAATGGAAAGGATAATGGTTCGTCAGATTAACATTCTTCTAAGTTGGTTACATTGAAACGTTTTGTGGACCCTGCTCAGTCTTGTGGAGGTCAAGCTTGTAAGCAATGGCTCCAATCTTTTTCAATTATGAAAGGTCGACATATCTTGGGTTTAACTTCCCCGTTTGCCCAAAAGTTTGACCCTTTCCAAGGCGTAACCAAAGCTTAATACTTTAATCATCCAACTTGAAAATTCCATCGGTTTAGCTTATATCAGGTAGCTCTTTTGTCGATCGCGAGACGGTTTAAAATCATTTGTTTGTATTGGATGATCCTTCCGTTTGTTTCCTTGCATAAACTAATTCTGGACTAGTGAGTTTGAAATTGTCCAACAGCGGCCCAACACACGGGTAGAACGACACTTGCGACCTAAAGTGTTCAAACGGTGCAGCCTTAATGCTAGAATGATAACGGTTATTGTA
This sequence comes from Tanacetum coccineum, assembly GCA_026074375.1. Lineage (NCBI taxonomy): Eukaryota > Viridiplantae > Streptophyta > Magnoliopsida > Asterales > Asteraceae > Tanacetum > Tanacetum coccineum. The sequence continues at coordinate 10,092 of BQNB010135783.1, read as the reverse complement.
TGAAACTCGACTTAATGGCATAATGTTAAACCAACCATTTCCAAAGTCGATTACGCATGCACGTAGCATTTCCTCGAGAGTTGGTAAGGTTCTCTCACTTTGGCTGTACGGTTTGAGGATGGATATGCTGACTATATCCAAAACTTGTACCCAAAGCTTCTGATGTGACCTCCAGATAAAATTTGATGCGACAGGATCACGATCAAGATGATTGAGGACAGGTTTCCATGCTTCGTGACTACCTCTTTTAGGTACATTTATCGCCAGTTTATCCATAGGATCTTTCCCTCATTGTCATAAAATGGCAGTCTTTGTATTGGCGCGTCAACGATACCCAAAATTGTCATACACTTTGCGATGACTTAGGAAGCTTCATGGACAAAATCCATCGTGATGTTGTCCCACTTCCACTTGAGGTATCTCGGGTTGTACTAACAACGATGGTCTCTTGTGTTCGCTTGACTTAGCACAGGTAAACATTTGCTAACATATGTTGGCGTTGTTGGATTTCATTTTGGCCACCAATATGCTTCTTTATTTCATGGTACATATTGTCAGAACCCGGATGATAGTAGTATTCTAGATTGTGGGACTCGTGCATGATCCACAGTCCTTTATGTCCCTTTAATGGTAACCTACTCCGCATATTAAGCACAGAGGTCCATCCGCATGCGGGGTTCCACTTTTCCGTTCGAAGTTTCTTCGTAATCGTTTGATTCTCAACCAAAATACTCCAAATATTCGCTTTTTGATGTTTTGGTTTCCGTGCTTCAGTCTATGATTTTAGGATTTGTTTTAGAAAGATCAAGCCAATTGTTCATGACATAAGGCTCGGAAACTCTTAATGGTGGTTCTCGTTCCTTCCTGATAAGAGCATCAGCCAACAACATTCGCCTTCCTGGGTGATAAACTGAATTTCGCAATGTATCACTCGCAACTCTAACCAGTGGACATTGCCTCTATTTAATTCCTTCTGATCCCAAGTAATATGTTGTAAACTTTTTGGATCTGTAAACACCGTGCGCAATTGGTTTCGTACAGATTGTGCCTCCAACTTTTTAGAGCGAACACTATGCCCTAAGTTATAAATCATGAGCTCCGTTTGTTATTTTCATGAATTTTTAACTGGCTGATACATAAGAAATCACCGTTTCTCTTTGCATCAACACAGCGACCAAAACTTCTTTGAAGCATGTTAAGGCATGCGTGAAATCTTCGCTTCCTACTCAGGTAAGGCCAGGTTTTGTGCACTGCATAGTTTCTGCTTCAACAGTTGAAAAGTGCTTTCTTCGTTTATTCGCCCCTATCAACTTGACACCTTTTTGGGTTAGTTTGGTCATTGTCTTGGCGATCTTTGAAAAACCATTCGATGAATCTCTATATTAACCGGCAAGGGCCTAAAAATTAGCAAATCTTGTTGGTGTTTAGGGGGACGCCTTATCTGTAATTAGATTCAATCTTAGCAGGGTCAACGTGATACCTCGACAGTCATCCACGTGACGAGGTATTGTACCCAGAGATCCAGGAATTCACTATTGGAGATCTTGGTGTACAATTCTTCCTTTTAAAGCAATTTCAAGATTATGCCTAAGGGTGTTCTTCGGTTCCTCTTACTTTTGGTGTAGATCAAATCGTCATCGATGAAGACAATTACATACTTATCCAGGATACCGGTTTACACGCCCGGTTCATTAGGCCCAAGGCAACACGGCCGCGTTGCATTAGTCATACCAGAAGACATGACTTGGAATTCATTAGTGGACGTATCGAGTCCTGATGCAGTCTTGGGTTTGTATCTTTCTCGACACCCGCAACTGGTGATACCCTGACCTCAGATCGATCTTTGAATAAATACTCGATCCTTGCAGCTGGTCGAATAGGTCATCGATCCTTGGGAGTGGGTAGCGGTTCTTCACTGTTAGTTTGTTCAATTCCCTGTAATCGATGCACATCCAGAAAGACCCATCTTTCTTCTTTACAAACAGAACCGGAGCTCCCCAGGGTGAGGAACTTGGTCTTATGAAGCCTTTGTTCGTTAAGTTCCTGCAGTTGCTCCGGCTAGTTACTCATTTCGGACGGTGCTATATCTATATGGTGCCCTGTACAGGTGTTGCACCGTTGGTACCAATCGATTCGAAAACTCCAGCTTGACGAGTGGGTGGATACCCGGCAAGTCCTAGGAAAGTCTTAGGGAAATTCTTAAACAACTTGGCACATCTTTCATGTCGTTTCTCCTTTGGACTTGTCTTCGTCTTTGGTGGGGGGATTGCGGTGTTATTTGCTAAGATAATACGCGAAATCCCTTCCGTTAAATACTCTTGAGCCTTAGTACATGAGATGATGTTTAATCGGGTCCCGTGTTTATTGCTGCTTCCGTCACCACGAACGATTAAAATTTCATCTCCAAAAGGAATACGAACGATCTTTTCCGCACAGACAATAACGGCATGGTACTTTGCCAACCAATTTACCATTATCACTGTCTATACTACCTAGTTCTTTTAGTGCATTAGGTCTATGTTGAAAAGGATGATTTAAGAGGTTTAACGTACAACCCCGGATAATAGTGTTTAACCCAACTATTCGCCCGTCGGCTAGTTGGACATTATAATCATGATCAAAGGCAGTTGAGTGATAAAATTCGAAAAGCTAAATGCAGTAGATACAAATCTTCTATCGGGCACCGGTATCAAATATAATAGATGCTTATCGGTTGTTTAGGAGAAACGTACCTGTGACGACATTGTTGTCGGGTTTGCCCCTGCATTGCCCACGGCGTACCACCTTTGCTGAGCCTTGCTTTTCAGCCCTGATTACCCTGGTTGTTGTAGTTATTCACTTTTTAGGCAATCTTTCTTGAAATGCCCCTGAGCACCACATTCAAAACAAGTCCTCTGATTAGCCCCAGTGTTGACATTTAGGTGATTCTTGCAGTCACGACCTAAATGACCAAATCAGTGGCAACTTGTGGCATTTGGGAGCACATGGACCAAACATGGTGATGGGGGGGATGATTACATTTGGATCATAGAGGGCTAGGGCCACTCCGTATTGACTCATGTCACCATTCCATGTGGCATAAGCTCTTTAGTGTTTTTGTATCTTGTTTGGTTGTTGATCTGTTGTTCCTGGCGGTGTCTTCAGTCTTTCTTTTGTTGTCAGCCTGTCGTTCGCCAAAGTGTTGATCTTCTTGTCCATGAGTTTCAGTGGACGACTCAATGGCATCCTGCATAGTTTTTGGCTTAGTTGCCATCACACTGCCATGGATCGTGTCGGGCAAGCCACCGACATATTTCTCAACTTGGTCTATTTCTTCCGGAAACATCCGATCGCACATTAGTGCCAGTTCTTGGAAATGTTGGCTATAGGTTACCACATCGTTACCCTTTACCTTCAAATTCCACATTTCGAACTCCAGTTTCTTAATTTCGCCCCTTGGGCAGTATTTGTCTGTCATCATCTTTTTCAGTGTCCTCCATGGCATTGCATGGGCAGCTTCAGGAGTAGTGGTCTTAACATGGGAGTTCCACCATGTAAGAGCATTTCCTTGCAGGGTACACGTAGCAAATTTGACCTGGCATGCTACTGTACAGTTGCTTATGCTGTAAACAGATTCCATCTTTTCGAACCACTGAGTGAGTCCGACAACTCCCTCAGTGCCCTTGAAGTTCAAGGGTTGGCATTTTAGGAAGTCCGGGTAGGTGCATTCACGAGCAACCTGCACAGGCCTTCTGACACCCGTTCCTGAAGTATGGCTATCATCGCCATTCCGGGTTGCATCACGTGCTGCCAGTGCAGCAGTAACGCCTTCGTTAATCATTGCCTGAATTTGGGCGTTGGTGACAGATGTAGTGGTATGAGTGTCTGTGACTGGTGTTGGTGTTGCACTTGGGTTTAACCTCGTGGTCCTTCTCTTTGGTGCCATTTTCTTTAAATCAAAAAGAAAACATAATACTCGTTAGATTTCATAAAATCATAACTATGACATAACATATACACATTAAATAAAACGAGATTCACATCACACAGTGAAATGTACAATGTTATTGAAATTAATCGTGGTATATACAAATCGACTTCATTTATAATAATTCGTTTTAATAGATAACGTAATCCGTCCTTTTCCATAATAATAACTTGGAAAAACATACATGTTCGGTTCAGATTACAAAATGATTAATACACTTAGGTTACAAGACAAAAGAAATCAACCTAAATCCATACTAGCCTGGGATATACCCGTAAAACTTCGTATGTTGTACAAGTTGTAATATCATGATCAAAAGAACATTTACTGGGTAGCTAAACATAAACAAAAGATCAGATACAGTCTGCTTGCTGGGAATAACCCATAATACTTAACAGGCTGCATAGCATAGCTACAACATAACCAAATCTAGGAGCTGCTACCAGCCTCTCCTGGTGCATCAGGCTGTGCCGGACCTTTTGCGGGTCCATGCTGCCTCTGAAACTCGACCATCTGTGTCTGTATCTTTCATCACGTCATGTCTTAGTAAACTGAAACTGTCTCTTGTGGTTGATGCCAAAATCTCTTCCCTTTTACTGAAAATCACCTCTGTTCATGTGATTGTTGACTGTACTCTGAATCAATGCACTCTGCGCCACTACCGTAGTACGTAATGACATAACATTCTGAACGTGCAATAAAAAAAAAAAAAACCCCCCAATCTCTAGGATCCATAGATAGTCACCAAGCCTCACGAGCCATCTTAGCCTCTCTCTTCTATATTGGCTGCTAAACGATGATAACAAGCCTATACCTGTACAACAAGTTGACTCGGCTTAAGTTGAGAATCCGGTCATTGAAGCATCCTATCATAATACCATACATGTGGTAGGTTTCCTGCTCAACACACTGGTAAGAAAGATCGTAAACCTCTGTTTGACCCCCTCTGGGTGGTCGGTGCAATCTAATCGTTGGGCTCCTACCAGATCATTCCTTGTATCCGTAATGCCATAGTTAACTACCCTAGACGATCGAAATCTAGGAGGGACATCAACCATATCGACAAATCCATAAAGGTCCTCCCTCGCTATGGAATAAGGGTCGTCCCTCGCTATGGTAGGTCTATCCTGCCTAGCAGCACCGGCTGCTGAAACTCTCCCCGACCTCATGACTAGGGGTGGGAGAAGCAATTTGCACCCTTCTTCCAAAAGAGGTAAATAACTAACTTTGGGAATCTCAATATGAGTAGGGCTATTGGGTGGTGGTGATGGTATAGGTAATGGTGGTAATGGTATCTGTGGTAATGGAGATGATAGTGGAGTAAGTGGTGATGGTGGTGGGGTGGTTAAGGCAAGAAGCCCCTCGACCTCTTCTCTAAGAGGAAGTGATATGGATGGCTCGTCCCGGATAGATATCCTGGCGGTCATACGGTGTACCGGTGGGACAGAGGTCGGCAGGAGTCGGGTGCTCTCCTCCTCGTCCTTGTCCTCATTCCTCTTCATCATCATCATCGCCCATCAGCAGGGTAGTCGGTGGAAATCCTTTCGGGACCTCATCGTCTCCTACGGCTCCTCCTCCGGATCAGTCTCAGGAACATATCAGGTGAGTCTTCAGTGGGTGTGGCTAACAGCAGCAGGTAGGGGGCTGCTCCTCAGGCCGGGAGTTTTCTCATCCTCCTGTGGATGTACTCAGTGTTTACATCGGATCAGGAACAAAGTCAGTGGGGGAGGTGACGCGGCTCCTGGGGCCAGGTATGTTGTCAGGCGGATGGGGACACTTGGGCCAGGTTTGTGTCTGGCGATGGTGGAACCTTTTATGCAGCATTTTGTAAGCATATGGGTCCTTGGCTTATGGGTGGTCATCATCTCCTGGTGAACCGATGTTGATCGTCCTCAACTGGAAAGGATACTGATGTGTATGTAAACTGTAGATTGCTCAGAATCTGACTTGGATAATATCTGAAATCAAAATTTAGCCTTATATAAGATTACTACTATAAGGACTCGGTATTGTATTTACATTATATTATAACATGTATATCAAATCATGAGTATCATACATGCATGCATATAGCCTAAACGTCTTAATGCACACAAATTAGTGTATGTATGTCTGTGAAAACACCTTTGTATGTTGCAATGGTTTGAAAAACGGTTATAGTCCAGCATAACATTTGAACTGGTTTCTATAACCTTGGCTCTTGATACCAATCTGTAACACCCCCAAATGGGGTTTCCTCACAGCGGAATAAGGGTCCGGGTGTGTTACTTCTCCGATCAATAACACAGTTATATAAGAAGACAAAAGTCGTTTAAAACTGGATACATTGGGATTTAAAAGCATGTGTTACAAAAGCCGAGCTTTACTTGTTTACTTGTTATTATTACAACGATTTCCAGCCCCATAACATATATACAATATGTAATGCGACTAATATCTTTAAGCATGACTTAAAATTTAACGCCCAATGTATCCTTTGCACTCGTGCTTAATGACCTCCTGAAAAACATTGGCAATTAAAAACGTCAACATAAAGTTTGTGAATTGCATAGGTTTATGTATATGTATATGCAGGACCACAGTCATTCACAGTGTTTATGCCAACAGATGCAGACATCACTAAATGCGATACGTTTGACTAAGCTCAATGACACCGAAGCTAGACATAAATGATACAATTATAAATATGCCTACATTGCCCATGTGATGTTCAAACGTAACATCCGTATTCCGAATATATACGTTTCGTTTAAGTGATAAGCTAGATCACCCGAATTGGGGAGGTCATCCCTAATAGATCTATCTACAATCATTCGCGCTCCACTTTCCAGTAATTGACTGTTCAGATTCATGGGGCATAGTGGGTTATCGCTTTGCAAATACGTAATAATAATAAAATGTACACTGCGTCCATTTGTAAAACATGCCATTTGTTTCTCACCCCAAAAACTTGTAAATTAATAACTGTAAAATATGAGGCTATGAACTCACCTTGAGTGAGTATAATGATAATTTAATATCATAAATGAAAACGCGTCACGCTAACGCCCGAATGCAACCTAGTTAATATAGGTCGAATAGTACTAAAGTACGTTGTCTAACAATATTACTATAATCCAATATAGTTATCATCATACATCGTTGGGATATCCATAATTAAGGAGGTCATGAATGGACGTACGAGGAGCTAGGATACTTTAAATCGTAAATCCAACAACTCGTCAATACGCCATCCGAAGAGGCCTCATTATGAAATTCCCTAGTAATATAGTACTTTGATAACTAATAATATATATATTTATATACATCTATATAGCTATATCACCATCTAATTGTTTAAGTGAAATCGTGTTTTTAAAGTAAAAACGTTTATAATTACCCTTTTAGTAAAAATGACATAACTTTTGCGTTTTAAGCCCGATTTTGACGTTTCTTGCGCCCATGCTTTCGTATTAAGATGAGGAATCATAATATCGCATTTTTATGTTTTTGACCTTCTGTTGTGAATAGTGTTTTATGTTAAAACAGCTCTATCCGTTTCCAACTTTAATAACGTAAACCCGTTTTTGTCGTAATCTCAATCGTTATAAGTTCCGTCTTTAACGATTCTTTCGAGCAATGTTATCGTTATTGAAAGGTTTTATCATATAAATGGTGTTTTAAAAGTATAAGTTTCTGTTATGAGTAGTAACTTTTATAAAAATAGTTTTATAAACGTATTTAGCGTCGTAAACTCGTAATTAGCGTATCTTCTTCGTTATAAATCGGATTTTCGAGTTTCTTATCATTTTGGAAACGTCATGAGGTGTACTATCTTTCTAAAACATAATATGGCTGTGTCAAAAATCGAATTAAAACAGTGGGTTTGTATTTTTGTGATTTAGACATGTTTTAAGCTTGATTTTAGTACCATTAAGCTTCAACACCTTGTTACAACTACTTTACAACATTTATATCTTATGTCATACATATATTAAGTCTATTAGCTCATGTTTTGTCCAAAAGAGTCCATAGTATCAAGATGCTAAGTCCTTGCAATACTTTCACATCTAACTTAATAAGAAAACTTTTAGAAACCCTAATTTGTTCATATATATGTTTACTCTTAACCATCATGTTAAAACAATTATACATCCATTTTAACATCATATTAGCATCCATTATGCATGTAATAAGTTCACAAAAACTTTGACAATAAGTAAAAATTCATTTACTATCAGAGTTCCTCCATAAATGGTGATTTAGCTAAATATAACATATGAACACATAAAATCTTAGTCATGAAATGATTAAGCTTTTAAATAACCTTGAGTGGATGAGTAGGGAATGAGAAAACAAATCACACCCTTGTGATTAACACTCTTGGCTTGTAAATATAGGATGAAAACCCTAATTTTCCCAAGAAACCCTTTCTTCCTTTTCTTGCTTCCTTACTTGCCAAATGCTTATCAAAACCTTGGAAACCACCTTTGAATGCCTTAAGTATGATGTGAGTATGCTTGTATAATGAGAGAAAATTAATCAATGGATTGCTTAATAATGGCTTTTTGAGCCGTGGGTTTTGAGAGGTGAAAATGGGAGAGTGTTGTTTGATTTTACACTTAAGGAATGATCATGTATGTGTTTTTCTCTTGGACTCATGCTTTATATAGTGAAATATCTAATTAACCTAACCATGATCACTTTCTAACCCTTGTGTAAGAGCCCCTAGGTTAAATTGTCTAGTTGGTTCATGGTGTAAGTGTTGGTTCCACTATGATCTTTCTTAACCTTGATATTTTGAGCAGTTGGATATAAACGTTGATAATTCTTGGTCCTATCCTTGAAAATCCGGCCACATAGGCTCCCATGTGATGTTATATTGATTATTTTGTGTATTGGGTATAATCGTGGGTATTTGTTTAAGCGTAGTTAGGTTTTGGTGCTTCCGAGAATGCGAACGGCTTTTATCGCGAAAAAATTAAAATTTTACGTATCCAACAAAAATAAGATGAACAAGTGTGATAATTATCCATATAATAATCTTTTAACACTTGCCTTGACATAATCGTTTAATTGTTTAATGCCGTTTTACAATTGAATGGTCATTTTTAGTTTACGCGATTTAGCTTAACGATTTCGATTTTAAAGCAAACACGTAAAACCTAAAATTAATTAATGAACTTATTGACGTCGTCAATGACCCTAAAACACGAGGTGTTATATGGAAAGTTAATGCTGTCCAATTATACTTTGTGCTGCTCGAATACTAGTTAACTTGTTTCTGCTGCCAACGCAAACAAAGAGCAAAGTATTAGTACTGTTTTCTATGATTTTAATACTGTTCGTGGTTAATACTGTTTGGGCACAAGAAAGTTTGTACTGCTTGTTCGATTAGTGTTGCACAATGAGATTAGTGTTGTTGAAAGCAGTTTCAGCTGCTAATGTTGTCCGAGAAAAAGAAGTTTCAACTGCTAGTGTCATCCGAGAAGATTTTAGTACTGCTAGTTGTGTACGATATCGGATAACACACACATGATGGATCTCGGATAAAACAAAAACACAATTTGATTGATTTTGGTTTAAAAAAAGGTTTAACGGCTCGTTTTATTGAAGATGTGGTTACGAAGAGTTTATTTATTCACTTATTTGACGATGAAGTAGAATTATTTGGGTTTGTGTTTTATCATATCTTAAAGTGGGTGTAACACTTTAGAGATAATCTTGTTCATGCTTAGAAACGATATGATGAAGACTTGACAAATCTAGCAAAGGTGTGTGATCTACAAACTTATGGTGCTCAATGCTCACATTTGCTATCACTATAAGGAGTTACGTTGTTGTGCTCTGTGTCTCATAAAAGATAAGGATTTTGTCAAGAGGTTGTGATCTACTTATATTTCATAGATTTATTTTAAGTTCAAAGTCATGTAGATAGTACAAGATATAAGACACAAGTTTGGGTTATTCTACTTCTACATCAAGTTCGTTATACTTAGTTTTCTTCATTAGTAATCATTACATAGAGCTTACAGAATTTGAAGATTCAAGAAATGGTTAACATATGGGTTTCAGGGGAAGCTTATTGACAAAATGTTTAACCATTTACATGTGATATTGAGGTGAAGGTTTTTACTACTGCTAGT
>BQNB010135782.1:0-18105 GCA_026074375.1 Tanacetum coccineum | reverse complement strand
CACGTCAAAATAAAGTTTTGACTCGGTTTTGACTAACTCGGACAAGGACGAGAAATATAAATTATCGTCATAAAAATACTAACGAAGCGCATCGAAATTTCTACGACACTCAAAACACTTAACGGCCGCGCGGTAAAATGTTGGCTCGCGAAACGTCAAAAAAAATAAAATTTTCAAATTTCCGTTCATAATAAAATACGAAAATAATTATTTACGACAAATAAAGATTTAAATGTCGACGTTCGCTCACACGAATTTATAAAATAATAATTATGACGGCGTATTCACGACCGGCCTACGCGTCGTGCGACTCGGGTTGTTACATTCCACCCACCTTAAGGGAGCGCCGTCTCGGTGCTCGACCTTACTTTCCCGTCTCATCTTTCTTCTGTGGCATGACAGCTTCTCGTCATTGCACGTACTTCACACGTTATTACCCCATAAAGATGCAATTTCTACTTGTTTTGACCTTTCGGTCGTTAAGTCAATCAAAACGAATGGTAATTATACCAACAAAATACAAATAAAATTCAATCGTGTAAGCTTCTATCATAAGAGACAAAACATGTCGCGAAAATGTATTCCTCAAACCCAAATCACGTTGTTTTAACTTTCATAGTCGTGCTCATCATAAGAGGCAACATACGTCGTGGAATATAACCGATTTAAATAAATCATTACGTCGTTCTAACGAGAAAATCTCTAAAACGGATGATCGATCCAAACTTAATTGGCGATCATAAAAATAATAAAAACTGAGCGCAACATGCGTCGCTAACTAATAATCAAAATAGACGTCAATATTCGAAACCGATATATATTTATATCATTATCCAAAATCAAAACACCCATGTCGCCCTCCCGGTCTCAGTTAATAATGCCCACCGGTTGCAAAAAATATTCTGGAGTACCTACGACTCCATCAAACGCATCATAGCGCTAAGATATATAATCATATATTCATTTAAGCACATAATCGCCTAGTAGTCATTTTAAAACGACCCTATGTTTCTATCTAGCTTATCATCGCTTCGCAATAGTCATGTCTGCTTTCTATAAGTTTTAGCATAATATTCGTGCCTACTTATCAGGAAGTCTCAGCAATGGCCATGCTCATTTTGCGGGTTCATACCCAACCGATTAGATTGCTCATTATACCTGGCTTGCCGGATGGCCAAGCCTCTTGGTAATGATCTTAACTAAATCATGGTTAGGTTTTAGCCAACCATAGTCTTGCTCGTGGTTTAACAAGCCACAACCGATAATGGTCTACCAGGCTTACGTACCTCTCAAGCCAACCTTCATCTACATTTGGTTAAGCATACCCATTCCTTCATGTCCTCAGCTATATCACCGAAAAATAAAAGCACCTATACGCTTGCTACCATTCAAAAGCACATAGCACATAAGACACATAGAGCACATAATTCGGAGGTAATGATTCCGCTAAAACACATATTGTCAAGAGACAAATCGAAAACAATCAAGAAAACAATTGAGCATCATGGGCTCGTTGCTCGTTGGACGAAAAATAAAAATTCCAACGTTTACGCACCACGACTAACATAGTCGACTCGGTCCTACCGCATCGCCTCGAATCCTAGATGACCCAGCTTATCAAGTCGAGATGACTATACACATTCCTATTTCAATACCGTTCGGCTTAAGGCGTTAGCTACTTCGATCGTTCCTCCAGGATGGAAACGGACGTCACCAATCGACTAGAGTCTCCAATCTTTTTGCTCTTTCATACGCACATAAAGTCGTTACATCCAGGAGTAAGGATAACTAACCTTAATTTAGGTGTCGCTTAGTGCCTTATTCTAATCCTTGACGACATTAGGTATACTTACAACTATACTACCACTACACTCCGTTTCGGGGAAAGAAGTCTTCTTCATGGCCATCAGTTGATACATCAAGGGCAACATACATTCAATGTAGGAGAAGTCTTCTCCATTTCTCACTTTCAACCTCGTGACTAACCATATCAGCTTCCACCCACCTTAGGAATCTTTACATCTCTAAGAAGATCCCTTCTCCATGTCGGTATCAGGTTTACACCCTTGGTAGCTCAATTCTACCGTTGCTTACTAGCATACCGACTACACTTAGTCTTGACACGTCTTTATAACAATCACCGATCTTAAACACTACGAACTAAACTTCACTCCTTTCTAGATACACTAGCTCCGAACAATACCGTAGGTATTTCCTCTTCGGAACGACTCGGTCATAATGACTCGCATGAGACTCTCTCCATGCAGTCAATAAGAGTAGGGTTACTTGTATAAGAATCCGTAATAGGGTAAAACTATTTTCTCCTTCCGAAAACTTAACCCAAACATTTATCTCAATTATCAAGCGTTTTAATGGTGACGATTTATTCAACATAGTGTCGTTCTTCCTAAATTATGCATAGTTGATCAGGTTATGCATAATTAAGGACCAAACGACATCATGTCCTTCCTCGTCAAAACGTTTCTTTTCCATATGCTACATGCGTAAGTTAATTTCAAGAAAAAATTTCAAAGAGTAAAAATCAGATTATTTCAAAAAAAGAAAAGAAGATAGCACCACATTCCATTCTTATTATTTAAAATGAAAATTTATTCATATATGTGATGTTATAAAATAAAAATACACATACACATATACATTATTGTTTATTTTTTTATTTTTTTTAAAAGAAGATTTAGTTAACATCATAGGGGTAGTTTATGAAATTTGAAAACACATTTTTTCCGTTGTTTACACAAACAATTTATACAACATAGTCAATATGATTCACGCAACGTCATTTATACAACACACAAGTTCGTTATTGCAATTTACAGTTTTAAAATCATTAATTTAACAAAACGTCATTAAATACAGTTTGGTCAATAGTCACATCAAATTTCAAAGTCAATACCCACTCATGGACAATGCAAGCAAGTATTATACGTGCGCAAAAGATCCACCAACCGGAATCATTCCACACTCATGGTTAAGTCAGTCTGATAACAAGACTACCCAATATATCAACATCCACAATCATACAAACTCATAATCAAATGATAATCATAGTCTCATAACCATAATAATAACATTACTGGGGGTAGTACACGTACAATCAAAATCCCCCAAAAATTACAAATCTCTGGTTCTAAGATTGATACATCCCAATCATGATGATTCTAAGTTTCTGATACAGAAATCCTAACATATCCAAATGGTTGCGGTGTTTACAAAAACCAAAATACACCCGACAGCATGACCTCACTAACTGACACTAGTAGTTTAGTGGCTATATAATGGTCATAACCAAATTCAAAAATCAAAATAAACAACTAATAGGACTACTGAGGTCCTGGGGGTCTTCTCTCCAGCTCTACCAGTCGTCTATCCATCCCCAAGATGCACTACATCAATGTGCTCTCTCTGTTGCCCATCTCAGTAATTGTAGTCTGCAGTTGTTGGATCTGCGTGTCTCTTTGATGCACCTCTGCCTGTAGGGCCTGCACCTGCTGAGTTAACTCAGCAATAGTCTTATCTCTCTGGGCAGCAGTCTGCTGACCCTGCTCAACCTGAGCACTAACCTGCTCTCATCTGTCTGCAGCATTAGTCATCTGGGATGCCATCACCTGTACCTGTCCCTCAATAGCAAAGACCCTCGAGCCTATCTCCCCAATGATAACACCAGGTGCTACCTCCGCATCACTCACTTGGATAACTTTCTACACCAGCTGCCCATGCCCGTACTTTAGGTTACCTAGACGGGTACTCAAATCCTCAATCGCGGATGGAGGTACATGAAGTCTTGAGGCTGAGTGAGGAAAAGACAGTCCCTTAGCAGCCGTAGTGGATGGACCTCCAACCTCATAGACACTCGGTGGGGGCACCGCTAGCATTAGAGGTGGTGTGGTGGGAGCCATCAGCCACTCCTCATTTACCTCCCAAACCTCCTCCTCGTCAAACCCACCGGAGGCATCATCCTCGAAGTCATCATCACCAAACAGCGCGGCCAAGTCCTCCTCCATATCAACTACGGGCGCGATCACCTGCTCCTCCTCTGTCTCAGCTATTGGCTCAGCAACCTCCTCAATAGCAGGTACGACTATCGGCTCGTCCACCATAGCTTTAAGCTCTACAAGTAAGTAATTATCCGCCTCAAGCCACCCGTTGTTGTTGTTCGGGTTACCAGCATACCCTGGTAACGGTCCGGGTGCGAAGAAATCGTAGGTTGGGTGTGGCTCCGGCTCGTCCACGGGGAAGTCGAATATGTGATCCGACGACAAAGGTTCGCCCATGATACTACAAAAGAAAAGAAATACTTATATTAGTAACCATCATACTTATTTGTAATCATATGTAAAAATTATACTCATCACATACTAGGATGGTTTTATGACATTTCATTAAATACATAAAGAAATTTTTTAAGTTTTTCGCGAGATGCGAATACCAAGTTACGTATATATAACCATACATCATAGAATGGATGCCGTATATATATACTTATATAATCATTACTTATATCAAGTGTATCCCACTTGTTACACACATAATATGCAATCAAATATATCGCATAAGGCTTCTAAGGATCAGGAACGATGCGCGTGCGGATAACGGACAACGGTGAAAGACTCGTGAAAATTTTCCAAAAATAGTTGTAGTCCAAGTTTTGTAAAACGACTTAGTTCACCACAACTCATGCTCTGATACCACTCTGTAACACCCCCAAACTACAATATGCGGCGGAATACAACATTTGGGGCGCTACTTCATAATACATGCACACGCGTCCTAGTAAACGTTCAAAGATACGTTTATAAAACACAATTTCATTTATTTGAAGATCAGAGTTACATAGGTCCCAATACCAACATAGAAATTTATTTCTAAAAGTCTCAACACGACTTGGTTTCTAAAACATTAATTTAGTGTATGACACTACTTCACCAACACATCGCCCTTGATATCCGTGTTCCGTCCCATCCAGCCATCAACAACAATTTACCTGGGATACATGCTTAAAAACGTCACCAAAACGTTGAGTGAATTCATAGAGTTTACACACAAACAGTTAGAACGCATATTTGGTTCAACAAAACATATAACATTGCTCGCAAGACAAGTTATATATAAATAATGCATTCCCACTAATGAGCCCGTGTACCGACTCTTAACACATTTATCCCGTAGGACGAAATCATGGCCGAGAAGTATGCCCCTTCTCCCATACTAGCTACAAAATGTCCGTTACATGGTGCTCAGTTATCAATCAAGGATTCATACCCCCGACAGGGTTGTCAAACCCAATAGATCTATTTAATGCATTAGCGTTCGCCATCAACAAGGCAATTAACGGTCACACAATAAAAGGCATATACTCAATAGTGTATGGAATCATATTTAGCATCAAAACACGTTGCGTTCTCATTTTTAAAACAAGCAAGTATCCCCCTCGCGGGTTTAAAAACATTAAAAATACTTAAAAAGCGAGGCTATGAACTTACCTTGGTCGAAGCCAAAGATCAAATAATCAAAACAATCCACGGAAAATCAACGAACACGATCACGACCTATAATTTATGTCGCTCGATTACTATACCGAAAAGTATGGTCAACGATGCGCACATCGTATCAACAAAATCATATATATATAATATATATATAAAAATATATTATATAATACTATATAGATATATATATATATATATATATATATATATATATATAGATTCATACATGTGATGAAATGTCCCACTTGCAGATCCTAAAACCGCACAATAATTAGTTACGTCCGTTTTCCTTTTATTTATATTACATCGCTTAATCGAAATACTTCTATTTTAAAGAAACTTTCTGTTTTAGATAATTACTATTTCGGTGAAAATTAGCATTTTTGAGTAAGTCTCGATATCCAATTAAATTTGTGATAATTATTTTGGTAGCCTCGACCCTCGACATCCATTTTGATTATGAATTAACGCATACCGTATATAATCCGTTATTACAAAATGTTCTATTTTCAGAATCAATTACGTTCATAAAATGGCTAGTTTTTAAAAATATCTTACCTCGTAGTAAATAAAAGCGTTTAGTTATTATTTTATTTTACCCAACTATTAAGATTAATCCGTTGACTTTCAAAAGTCAACGCTAGACTTTAATTGGATTGACTTTTTATACATATGTATATTATTGAATCTGACCCGCTCCAAACGACCCGTTATATCACATTTTCATGACTCGGACAAAGAATAGATTTTATGTAAAACAACATTCTAGACAACTTTTCAGTTTTAGCCGAGACCCAAAACTCAAAAGCAAATGACCAAAATGCCCTTGCAAGTTTCTGCCAGAACTTTGACATTTTTAATAAAAACGCAGACTTTGACATTGTGTTTTGACCCGTTATTACTCGATTCTAAATCTTGAGAGCCTCGCGAAAAAGTAAAACATCATTCCGAGCAACTTTCGTGTTTCGCCGGAAGGCCGAAACGGACTAGAAGGTGCTAAAAACGAGCGTTTAAGTTCCTAACAGCAAACACATTTATCTACAAGTGCTGAGTTTTTACGCTGAAAATATATATCTCGTTTTAGCTCTAGCTTTTTCGTTATTAGGAGTTAGAAGCTCCATTTTATGTCAAAACGATCGTCTAAGAAAGCTTTATCATATTTTTGAATCAAAAATCAGATTTTATAAAATCTCGACCCTCGTTTACCGTGCCAAAGTTTCTACACAAAGTACACCTTTTGTAAATCACGTCAAAACTCATTTTTGACCCAAAATCTCACTTACAGCATATCTAATATGGCCTATAATTTATACCTAACTTGCTCAATCATTTTATAACATCATCTAACCAATCGGCGCAAGATCAAGATGATTTCACCACATGCAATAACTTATATTATTCAATAGACGAAATTGAACATAACAAAAATAAAAAGAGCGCTTACAATGCTATAACAAGCAAGATCAGACTCGATAAATAGTCACACCTGTCCCTTTTGTTCCTTTGTCCACGACTTCGGGTACAAAACCAAACCAAAACCAAAACTCAATCAATCCCAATTAAACCAAATTCATCTAAAACTAATCTTGATTAATATTCAAACAATTAATCACACTTGGTGTGCTCCCCTCTTGGTTCGAACCCACGACCGAACCCAAACACCTTCCTCAATTATTTTTATTAACCAAATACTTCCACTAGCTCTACCTATATCATTTTCCCACTAATCTTTAAATCATTACTTAAACCAAAACTACCTTATTTCAAATAAATCTATGACTTGCTCAAACCTTGTTGCGTGTCATCTTTTCTTGCATTGATGATCCTAAATAAGCTTTCTAGACAATATGGAGTGATTAGAAAAATCAAAACACCAAAGGTGTTTGGTTTGGGTACTCGTTCAAACCAAAAAGAAGGGAGGGAAAGGAAAACAAGTTAAAACCTTGTTCTTGGTTGATCCAAACTACCTTTGAATGATATTTAAATAGATATAATTGATCAAAACTTGAAAATGGAAATTGTACGTGTGTGTATATAGGTGGCCGGTTAGGGAGAGAGCAAAAGAAAAAGGAAAACAAAATTTTCAAGCTATGGGAATTTACTTGTATTTATAAAGAAATTATAAACTTTAGGAAGCCACCATTACATGTAATCATTATACATTGGAAAATCAAATGTTTGAGTGTGTGGGTGAACCTAGTCATTGGCAAAAGTGGGCTAGGGAGGGCAAGCATGCAAAATTTTTATAAACTTGTTTACTTGTAATATTTCTTATGTAAACATTTTAAATAAAAAATGACATTTGTGCATAATTAAATAAAACGTAAATGTTAAGCGTGAGATTGGCCAAGGAAAAAGGAACAAAGACGACAAGGTTCACAAAATAATAATTTATGATCATAAAACTAATAACGAGACGCGTCGTAAACTTTTGCGATGCTTAAAACGATTAACGAACGCGGGATCAAACGGTGACTCGCGAAACGTCAAAAATAACAAATTTCAAATTTCCTTTCGTAATAAAATATGAAAATAATTATTTACGACCAATAAAGATTTAAATGTCGACGTTCGCTCACACGAATTTATAAAATAATGATTATGGTGTCGTATTCACGATCGACCTACGCGTCGTACCACTAGGGTTGTTACAGGAAGTGTATATTTTTTCAACGAAACGTCAAATGATCACTCTTTTCTAGAACCTCAACCTTTGTCTTTACACCACATAAAGGAGAAGAATAAAGTAACAAGGAACATGTGCACGCGCTTCACAGTGGGTAACAAAAAAAACACTATCATCTATAAAAGTGTATCGGGTTACAAAAATACACATCATCTATAAAAGTCAACGTATCAATCACATACACCTAGCCCACACATGTACGAAACAAAAATACACTATCATCTATAAAAGCGTATCGGGTTACAAAAATGCACGTCAAATAGTATTTTATTTTATGTGTATATTATGAGTGGGTATTTCTATCTTTGGGGTATTTTTAAATAATATAATGTAGAAAAAAAAACTAATGAAAGAGAGAGGGTGATGCAGTAGTTGAAGAAAAGTTAAGAGAAAAAAATAAATGAAGTGTTTTTATGATGTAGAGCTGATGTGACGAGAAAAAACCCAAAACCACACCTTCCTCCCTAACATTTCCTCATATAAAAGAAATCATTAAAGAACTTATAGAAACTAAGCAATCTTTGAACTATAAGAACTAGAGAGAGAAAGTGGAAGGAAGGAAGTATTTCTAGTGAGAGAAAGTAAAGAAAAAGAAATGCATTTAGTGTGTGAAAAATACAACCAACCAACACCATCTCCAAGGCATGGAGAGGGTATTTATACCAAAAGAGTGGCCGACCATGGGCCTTGAAAGGCTTTCCATGGGCCTTTGGGCCATTTAGCTTCTTAATCTAATATTTGACTAACTACGGGCTTTGACTAAATATTATTGAAAGTGACCGATACTTTTCGTGTTTCTAACAATCTCCCCCTAAGGGAGGTCACTCCAATTTACAAAGACTTAATCCTAGCATGCTATGCTTTAACTTTAGTCTTGAGCTCGTAGACTTTAACTTCAATCATTAACTTGTGAACACCTTGAGCTTGTTCCTTAGCTTGTCTTAGATGTGAGAATGTGATCTTGAACACCTTGAGATCATCAACCAAGCATAATCTCATTTCGCCATCTTGTAAACTATGCCATCTTGTGAACTTGTGACTTCTGGATCGACATGCTCATACCTTTCTTGATACGTTATCTTGAAAAGCTTAAATAATGCATCTTTCTTGAGGTTCTTTAACTATAACACTTCGTCACTTCGAGAAAAACTTCTATGAAATTATTTGACTTTAATACTTCATCACTTCAAGAAAGACGTACGGTATCAGAGTAGCGGAAGTCTTGAAACATGTACTTAAGCTTTCATTATGTCTTAATGTTTGTCGGTCGGGTATAAGCATGTGGCTATGAATCGTGACTCGTCGGGAATCAGCTGCACTAATAGTCGGGAGTACCTGTAGGCTTAGGTTAGTGATAATCAACAGATATGGATAAGAGTGTCTTTGTCATTTCGTTGAATACGGTTGCAATAACCATGGTTCCCTATTGATTAGTATAAATATTGCCCGTGATCAGGTATAATTCAGAAGAATCTCATTGATAGGGTTTTGCAGCTGCACTACCGTTCTCATTATGGAGCGCCTTAAAGCAGACAACACGGTATGAGTGAACCAGTAAGAAGAAGTCTCACCGATTAAATAGAAAAATCGATTTGAAAATCAATCGACGTGTCACTTTCTAAAGTGGTTTTGTGACACATCAAGAGTGTTAATCATTTCAAAATTCATCATCAATCGTCAATTACATAACCTAGAACAAGTTTTATTTTTACAGAATCGCACTATCATTTCTTTCCAGATGTCACAAGTTTGATTCATATAGAATCGCACAAGTCACCTACCATGAGCTTGTTTGACGTTGGCTCAAGCAGGATTTCCATCTTCACTGTGAATACTTGAGTATCACTTGGATGTTCTGGCAAAATGACAAGGATAATGCGTAGGACTCTTTATAAACGTAGGAACTGCTTTGTATAATGTCTCGTTAGTTCATCATATGTTGTGTGAATGATTCAAGCACGCATTTTGGACAAGTGTGCCCTAATAGTATGTTGATGGTGATGAATCTCTTTTGGGTCCTCTAGATTTCCTGATAGTTTGACTCTTGTGTTTTCGTGATCGGAGGTTGGAGAGACTGCACTTTTCCATATCTAAATAACTGCGTGGTAGGAATAATGTTGCGATAGAACTCGCGTGTAATGTCTTGTGTGAAAAAGAAACAATAGTTGTTTGAGAGACTTGAGTGGCTAGGAGTGAGTTGTGAATAGCGTCACTGGAGTCCATGACTTATCTTCAATGTTCAGACAACCTTACTTAGTGTTTCCGACAGTTTATGTATTGACCCGATTTTTTCTAAGTGTATGGAGGGGATTCTTCTATAACCCTTTCTTCCTACAATTTATTTTCATTCTTCAACCTTCAATGGCTTACCGGGACTTCATAACTAAACACCTGTAGCGGTTTTGTTCCAGTGTTAGCTCTCATCTCAGTCGAGTTGATTATCTCGATTCTCACTTTTTCTCCTTTTGTATCATACCTGTGAAGGGCCTTCTACACTAACAAGTGGAATCCGCTTGCTGTAGTGATCCTCGGTTCAGGTTGGATCATAGGATTTGAATAGCTGTAATGCCTACCTCCGCTTGTTTTTAACTTCATAAATTTACGCTACCTGTGGTTCGCGGTCTTTTGGTTAGTTTCATACAATCCTTCAAAATCATTAAAGGAATCGATGAAGTTGTTGTTTACAATGTCAAAGATTCGCTCCTTTGAGAGTTTTTCATCATCACTAAATGTCCCCTTCTAAAAGCTCCCCCTTAACATGTGCATCGTAATCGTAGTACATGCTAAGTGTGAAGTGCATTGAGTCCATTTTATATGATCACATTTCGATACAAATTAGATTCAATTTAATCATATTTTCTCCCCTTATCCAAAATGTTAATCCTTTGATATTTTGGATATCAATTGATTAAACGTTCAGGGATAAAATGTTACATAATCACTATTAGAAACATTTTAATGCTCCCCCTCAATTTTTGAGGGTTTATAAGACAGTGCTGAGTACAATAATTTGAAATTTTTTGAATTTACTAAGAAATCCTTGAAAATGTTGTACTCGAGCACTCCTTAATATCACCATTAAGTCTACACTACATATATACAAATTCATACGTTTTTTATTATTCACGAGGTTTGACCTGTTATGATGAGGACATCATATGATAAATCATATGGTCCTTTGCAGTAGTCGAAAGTCTCCCTCATACGGTCTCCCACCAACAAATTTCTCCAAGCTCCGCATAATCCTTCTGGTCTTGAGCTGTTTATCAATTTCCTGGATCATAGCTCCCGCTTTATCTCTGTCACTTTCTCTCCAGATAGCATGTGGCAGATACTTCATCCATATTCCCTTTAGAAGATCATTAAGAGCAGTCCGAAGATCATTGAGTGTACCGTCACTAAACTTGTGGAGTTCATCAATAAGCATCAATTTGTTCTTCTTCTCTTTATTCTGGTAAATGAAACCTCTAGGATTGGAGTATGCTGTATAAGCTTCCCTTCGTTTAAGATTTGATCTGTACGTATCCGGCTTTATGAGGTTGAGCTTCTTTTGGTAACTTTCGACACCTAATTGAAGACCTTCCACACGCTTTTTGGATGACAATGCTTCTTGTAAACATTCACAAGGAGACATTAAAAGCTAGGCGTTCTTCAATAGTGAGAATTGTCAACTTGCCTTAAACAAGAAGAAGCAGCATGTCTTCGATGTCTTGAATGCGAAGCCTTTTGAAATAGCCTTCTTTGAATTTATACAGCTTGTCATCATCTCTACGAACAGTGATCCAATCCAGATGCTTGTAATTATGCCATTCAACAATTTGAAGCTTTGTGACAGCAATGATTCTGCGTTTGGAGTAAACATCTTGGATAGTAAACATCACGCGCACGATTCCCTACTTTGTGAGAGCAATATCGCTTCATAGATAATTGTGTCGTTTTCGCCTCCAATGTAAGATTCCCCAGGTTTATTTTTTATAGTACATTCTATAGATGTGCATGTTTGATCGAAGTTAACCGGCACTTGGATGCTGGCCATCATTTGTTAGGGACCAAATCTTCAATCCATTTGATTGAAGCACCTGTAAATATGCAGCCTTTGGTCTTCGTCACTGATGGTTTGATATATGTCGGCTTTGAGACACCACCACTTAAGATACGCTATGGTCGTTGTTGAATTGAATAGATTCAAACGGATGACTCTGACGACCTTGATAATTATGTATCAATGGTAATGGCTTACGCGGATCATGTGGATATTGCTGACCTTTAAGGTTGTTCCAGTCTAATTGATTAGTGGTTGCCTTGTAGACTTCTTCAAAGAAGTATTCTAGCTCCACCAGGCTCTTACATGATCCTTTCATCATTTTGAATGTTAGACCGGCTAATAACTCTAGACTCAAAGTATCAACTTTAAGCCGATTCATCATGAAGGCTGAAAAGTCTAGAGGAGTGTGCATCAGCTCATTAAATGACTCACGCGTATCTTCTTTCGAAGCCTAAGTTCTTAGCCAAGGTTGAACAGGTCTATGAGCATCAAGTAAAGTCTTGTTCCAATCATGATCGGGAGTAGGAGGTTTTGCTGGTTTTGAAACCAATTAGGAAGCTGAGAGGTCTCTTCATCAGGTTGATCTTTAGTAACTCTTGTTACGAACTCCTGATGTGCGGGTTCTTCCAAATCTTTGGCAGTGTGCATTTGCTCCTTTGCTTGAGTAGACTTATGATGAGATTTGGACCCTTCAATAGACTTGGCAATTGTCTTGGAGGTCTTTTCCTTTGGTGCATTGGTTGACTCTGGTTCTTTTCCAGCTCTTCTTCTCTTGGACCCCCAGTTTGATCCAACGGATGGTTTTTTGTCTTAATCCTCATCATCTCGACGTCTTTTAAACGAGACAGTCTCTCCATATGTGTAAAGTATGAGTTTGTCACTTTTGTAAGCGTCGACCAATGCTTTGTAGAGATTCTTTTGTTCATCAGATCTGTGGATTGACTTATTTCTCTCCATCTTATCTATGAGAATCTTCTTTAGCTCTAGTTAAGATAGGTTAGCGGCTACATCATGGGATGTCTTAGATTCATTGAATGAACGAGTCAGAACCTCAGCTTCGAATTGTTTATTTACAGTCTTCTTAATTTTTTGGCAAAATCTTGGAGACTTGTGCCTTAACTTGTTCTTTGATTTGCTCCTTTATTAGTTTATTTATGTTGTCATCAAGTTTATTGATGAAGTCTTCATTCTCGGCTTGAGTTTCATTTCTGAGTCTGTCTGACTGTAACTGAACAGCTATTTTGATGGCTTCATTCATCTTGTTGGCAAGGTACGTATAAACAATGCCGAGAATTGAAGAAACTACTGCAGCAAATTGGTTCATTTGCTTGAATTATGAGAAGTCGTTTTCCAAAGTTTTTAGTCTATGGTCAAACCCGAATAAAGAGCCAAAGTTAGGAAGATCTTGTAGGGAGGAACTTGGAACAGTTGCTGGTGCGAGAACTGGTGTTTGTTGCAGATGTGTAATGAGAGGAATGGGTGGTGGAGGAAGTGTTGTTACAGACGAAAAAGGTGTCTCGGCAATAGTGGTAACTGGAACATCTACCAGAGAAGTTAACTCAGTGTTAAGATTAAATATAGAGTCAATACCTGTATCTGAACTAGGGTTGAGCATGTTAGAAATGAAGCTAGATGACACAGAAGAACTCTACTGTTGACCTTCAGGATTGACCGGATTTATGATCACATAAGTATCTTCTATTACTTGAGTGGTATGAACAATAGTGCGTGGAGCATTTATCATTTCAGTATCTCTTCCTTCCAGATTAACATTCACATCCCTATACAGTTCATCCACTTCTTCCTCTTCATTTGTCTCCTCTTCATCCATCTCTTCTCCCTTAACATTTGCACCTTGAATTTTTGCTTCACTTTCTTCATCATCAGTGGATTCATAATGAGAATGTGTTTGAACGATCCGATCTAAACTCTCTTCTTCTTTATATTCTTCATCTTGTATTTCTTCTTGATCATGAGTTGAGAACTTGGGATGAACAAAGTCATCACCATCATTGTCTAATTCAGTCTGCTCATTAACATCATCTGGACCTTCATCATCGTAACCATCATATTCTTGATCATCTTGAATTTGATGTTATGCTTTTGAAAGGTAACGGTAGCCTGGAATTCATGCATGTAGATAGCAGGAACACTTGCATAGATCAAGAATGCTTGATAAAAATGTGTGAGAGAAAGAACATCCAAAGCTACTTGAAATGTAGGTTCTTTGGGCTTAAATGTGGTGCTTAATCTGTAATTAAAATTGCCAATCCTTAGGCATTGTTCTCGTGGAACAAGAGCATCGTCAAGGGCTTGTTGTTGTTCTTTTGTGATACTCATGATTCTGCTAAGAAAGAATCAATACAATTTATATATAAACAAGTTTATATATGACACTATTGAGACCTTTTTAGGATATCGTACTTAGGCATGTAATACATTTAGAGAGCTAATCATGGAAAGAGTGAACTCAATTTGGCTTAGTTGATTTAATCCAATTTTAACTTGATTAGATTCCAAAGATAACCAATTTTAAATTTGCTACCTGACACAAGTTTTAAGACACCTCCTGATTAGAATCTAAGTGTTTCAGATAATTATCCTTTTTTTTCGTTAAGTATGATTGAATCATGTTGAGTAAGTGTAAACTGCGAATTTAGTCACAATTGAAAGTTCGAATTCGAATACTAAAGCAATTACGAATTCGGTCACTAAACCATGCTGCGAATTCGGTCACTAAGGCTCACTGCGAATTTGTTCACTTAAGGCTCACTGCAAATTCGGTCACTTAAGGCAAACTGCTAATTCGTTTACTATAGTAAACTGCGAATTCGGTCACTTAAGGCATACTGCGAATTCGGTCACTTAAGGCTCACTGCGAATTCGGCCACTTAAGGCAAACTGCTAATTCGTCTACTATAGCAAACTATGAATTCGGTCACTTAAGGCATACTGCGAATTCGGTCACTTAAGGCTTACTGCGAATTCGGTCACTTAAGGCAAACTGCTAATTCGTCTACTATAGCAAACTGCGAATTCGGTCACTTAAGGCATACTGCGAATTCGGTCACTACACAGAACTGCAAATTCGGTCAACACTAACCATTGCTAATTCGGTTGATACTAACCATTGCCAATTCGGTCCAAACTAAAAGCTGCGAATTCGATTTAAACACAGAACCGCGAATTCGTTTAGGTCTACAAACTATGAATCTTAATTCGAGTATTCACACGTTTTGCCACTTCAATATTCAATCACTTAGCATCATGGTATCCACAAGAACAATTTTTATCATCTTATAAACACAGATTCATCAAAAATAATTCAAAACGAGCATTTCACATCATAAACACAATTCGTACCAAGACCACACATTCAAAATATGGATATCAAGGCACACACTCAGTCGATGATACATTTAACATATGTGTAACACAAAACCCACATACTTTTCTTATTAAAACTCAAATACGCACAATTCGATATACAAAATCACTCAAATTAACCTCATATGTTATATATATTAAAAATTGCTACGAACGAGTCATTAACATCCTTAGAGGAACAAAACCCCTCAATCAATTTGTGTTTCAATTTTTGAAGAACCCTAATTGAAAATTTAGGGTTTTCTTGATCAAGACGTTATAAAAACGTGATTCAACTGAGATGTAGGTTCATAAGGATGAAAGGAACAAAGTTTGTGAAATACCTTAAGCACGAAATGGACAAAAGATCGAGTAGAGGGAGGTGACGAATTGAGGAGGGTTTTGAGAATAAAAAGATAAGTGTAATGTGTGTGTGAGAGTGAAGACGGGGAGGGTGGGGTGTTTATAAAACTTTTTTAGTTTTTGACACTTTCACCCCTTCTTGTTTAATATCTTTTGCACTTTACATTTATAAGTTATTTAGGCATATCTATATTAACACATTGACACATAAAGGCCCTGTAGTTTTAACTATCATACCTAATAACTTAAATTTGCACATTTTCTCTCTAAAGGCATAAACACATAACATTTAAGGCACACAAAAGCTAAACTAAATTAACTTTCCTTAACATTGATATTCCGTTATTGTTTAAAAACCTTTATTCCTTTTATCAAATGATTTTCTAAAGAAGATATTTGACATTTTCTCCCCCTCAAACACTGACCCGTTTTTTATTTAAAGAGCTGTAGTCGTTGTTTGAGAAGACGAATGTCTTTGAAAAACATTTTCTGGTGAAGCAATGTTATCTTTTTGAAAAACAACAATCATAAAAATAAGATTTCTCTTATTTTAACACATAAGCGCACTGACACGTACACTTATGGTAATATAGAAAGCACGGGTTGTGTTGCAAAGTAAACACAAGCCTTTGCATGGTCATAAAGTAGACCATGCCCGAGAATAAATTCCCGTTATGAGGTCAAGTTTTCTTTTTGAAATACTTTCCTTTAAGATGATGACCGGGTTGCTATCTGAAATAATAGCAAGCCATTTTTGGCATGTTTTGAAAACATTTGGAACTTCTGCTCGAACTTCATTTACAGCCTCGTATCATTATTGAATGACATTTCTAAGACCTTAAATGTTATCGATTTTCAGAAGACATGCCATTATTACCTCTTTTTATATTTTTCTCATTTTTTAATTTTTTCTTTGGTTTTAAATATTTTATATTTTTGTATTTTGCTTATATAAAAGTTTTCTCAAAAATGAAAAATATTTTTGGTTTTTATGGTTCTTAATATATATACATATGATACAAGGATATCAGAATAGGTACCGCCACTATTCTTCAGCTTCATCTGCCAACTGTTTCAGTGTCTCAGGCGTAAAACTTCACATTCTCAGCTTGTTGATCAGAAATTTAATTCTTTCTCTGCATAGGGGTTTAGTGAAGATGTCCGCTAGCTGATATTCCGTGTTGACAAAGTATAGCTCTACTACTCCATTCTCCACTTGCTCTTTGATAAAGTGGAATCTGATGTCAATATGCTTATGATCGAGAATGTTGAACATTGTTGCAGCATAAGGCAATAATGCTTTTGTTATCACAGTACATTGGAATTTTATTGAATCCAAGACCATAGTCGGTAAGCTGTGATCTCATCTAAAGGACTTGAGCATAATAGCCAGACAAGGCTATATATTCAGCTTCCGTACTAGATATCACAACGCTTTTCTACCTTTTTGATGACCAGCTAACAAGTCTATCTCCCAATAATTGCATACTTCCAGATGTACTTCGTCTAGAATCTTGGCAACCTACGTGATCAGCGTCTGCATAAGCTGTTAGAGGAATAGAATAATCCTTTGGATACCAGAGTCCCCTATTTATGGTTCCTTATAGGTATTTAAAGATTCTTTTTACAGCATGTAAGTACTTTTCGGTAGGCTTTGCCTGATGCTGAGCAAACATGCATACAACAAATGTAAGGTTTGGTCTACTGGTTGTAAGATACATGAAGGTGCTAACCATTCCACGATAGTGTGTAGGGTCAATGGCTTTCCTTTATGAATCTTCATCTAGTTTAGATTTCTCCACAATGAGAGTATCCATGGTGTGGCAAGATTCCATACCATATTTTTTCAATGATTCTAGAGCATATTTAGACTGGTTTAAAAAGATGCCTTTGGGACTTTGTGAAATCTGTAGTCCTAGGAAAAATGATATTTTTCCCATCATCGATAACTTAAACTTTGAACACATTATTTTTGAAAAATGGTCACATAATTCAGGTGTAGTAGACATAAAAATTATATCATCAACATAGATTTGGAACAGTCGAATATCTTCACCTCTAGCCACTGGAGCAAAGGATTCCTCAAAATCAATTCCCTCTTCTTGATAGTAACCACGAGCAACCAAGCGCGCCTTATT
>BQNB010135780.1:0-18106 GCA_026074375.1 Tanacetum coccineum | reverse complement strand
TTCCATTGAGGAGAAAAGAGAGATTTATAAAAAGTAAGTTTATTAGAACTTTCTCATACCCCATCAATGCAAGATTTTCAAAAATAGTAGTATTTGGAAAACAATCAATGCCTTCTGCATCTGCTAATTGAAGCCACCATAGATATTGGTTTTCGAAAGTGAATGATGATATTAAGTTAGACTTTGTGATTTTGAGAGTATTTGAAAGAGCTAAATCGATTAGGTGAGTGAAAGAAAACCTCAATCGAAGTAACTATTATATTTATGAAAACACCTTCAACAGCATTAACCCGATGGTAACCTGGCAGTATTAAGTTAGCCCAGCAGCACTAACTTTTGCCAGCAGTAGTAAGTTTATGACTAGTAACATTAACTTTGAGTCACTAGCATTAACTCTAATTCCATTCGAAATAGCTTTTCCATTATCAATGTAACATTTTGGCTCACAAAAACTCTCTGTCTATTTTTGATATCTCTCATTTCTTTTTAGCTCACAATTCTCTCTGTCTGTTTTTGCTTTCTTTCAATTCTTTTTAGCTCACCATTTTCCATAATCAAGACTTTAAAGATTAAGCATTCCAATACTAGCAATCAAATATTGAAATCTACTTACATCAAATGCTTTTGTAAGTAAATCTGCAACATTCTTATCAGTATGAATCTTGATCATTTGAATTAGCTTCTTTTCATTGGAATCTCTGATAAAGTGATGTCTAATCTCAATGTGTTTTGTTTTTGAATGAAAAACAAGGTTCTTAACAATGCATATAGTACTCTCATTATCAATATAGATCTTTGTATGCATAAAGTTATACCCATAATCAAGCAATTGATTTTGAATCCAAACCACTTGGCCACAACAACTTGAAGCAGCTACATACTCAGCCCTTGTTGTGGAATTAGCAACCACAGTCTGTTTCTTGCACTGCCATGAAATCAATCTACACCCAAGGAATTGACAACCTCCTGTTGTGGACTTCCTATCCAAGCTTGCTCCAGCATAATCACTATTAGTGTATGCTACCAAATCAAAAGGTGAATCTTTTAGATACCAAAGGCCTAATTTAGGTTGACCTTTTAAGTATCTAAAAATTCTTTTCACATCATGAAGATGTGACACTTTTGGGTTGACTTGGTATCTTGCACAGGCACACACTGCAAACATAATATCAGGTCTTGAAGAAGTAAGATACATCAATGAACCAATCATTGATCTATATAAATAAGCATCCACTTATTCACCATTTTCATCCTTAAGCAAAGGCTTTTGAGTTTTCATAGGTATGCTTGCTGTCTTGACATCAGTAAAATCAAATTTCTTCAAAATCTCAGTCACATACTTGTTTTGACTGATAAAAATATCATCCTCCTTTTGCTTTACTTGCAGTCCTAAGAATAATGTGAGTTCACCCATAGAACTTATTTAAAACTTCTTATGCATCATCTTCTCAAACTCTGTGCATAATGACTTCTTTTTAGAGCCAAATATGATATCATCTACATACACTTGAACTAACAGAATATCACCTTTGTCCCTTCAAATCCTGGTGGTTGACAAACATAAACTTCCTCTTCAATCTTACCATAAAGAAAAGCACTCTTGACATCCATCTGGTACACCACAAAGTCTTTAAATGAGGCATAGGCTAAGAATAGCCTAATTGCTTCAATTATGGCAACAGGGGTAAAGACTTCATCATAGTCAATCCCTTCTTCTTGTGTGTACCCTTGAGCAACCAATCTTGCTTTATTTTTAATCATAATTCCTCTTTCATCCTTTTTATTTCTGAAGACCCATTTAGTGCCAATAGCCCTTTTTCTATTTGGTAACTCCACTAAAGTCAAAACTTCTTGTAACTTGAATTGTAGAAGCTCTTCCTGCATAGCCTCTATCCAGCTTGGATCTTTTAATGCATGAATTACCTTTTTGGGGTTTTCTTGTGATAAAAAGCAAGCACACAAGCAATTTTGAAAGTCTTTATGGTTTTTTCTTTGTTGAACTGAACTAAGAAACCATGTTCTTCCAAATTCTTTGTCATTCTTCTTGTTTGAGGTGCTAAATTCAAGTCTCTAATAATTTGTTCAGCTGGATGATCTTTGTGTATTCTTGTAGTTAGAATAGGACTGACAGGCATAAATGTATTCAAATTGTTCATGTCAACCTTTGCACCAACATCTTCATAATCATCTTAATACATAATATCTTCTAATTCATGCATATTTGGATCATTTGGAAGTTCAATGCTTGTATTACTACTAACAGCATTAACTTCTATGCCAGCAGTATTAACAGTTGAACTAACAGTATTAACATTGTTAGTGATGTTTCCATCACTAACAGTATTAATATTGTTAGTTTTGTTAACACTATCATTATTATTACTTGGATCGCCATCTTCTTTTCCTGGTTCTTCAGTAACCTTCTTTTCATTATCTCCTGAAGGTTTGAATCCAGCATCAGGAGAACTCTTTGAATTTTGAGAGAATGGTAGATCAGCAGGCCACAATGGTAGCAGAATATAATCTTTGCCAGGTAATGTCTCCATTTTAGGTTTACCTGCATCATAACATGCTTTT
The DNA here is from genome assembly GCA_026074375.1 of Tanacetum coccineum. Classification (NCBI taxonomy): domain Eukaryota; kingdom Viridiplantae; phylum Streptophyta; class Magnoliopsida; order Asterales; family Asteraceae; genus Tanacetum; species Tanacetum coccineum. The sequence continues at coordinate 15,529 of BQNB010135780.1, read as the reverse complement.
GTACTTGCATTACCATTAGACTGATTTCCTACAACAACTGGCTTATAATTCATTGACTTTGTTAGTGCATCAATATCAAAAAGCTATTTGGTCACTTCCTGCCTATTTTATGGTGAATTCTCTCTAAATTGGAATCATGTTTCTCAATAAACTATCCTTGTTCTACTCTTGGTATACTCTAAATGCTTTACTAATTGATTGAGTACACACACAAAGAATCCTTCTTCAACCTTAACCATCAACTGCTAAGTGATCTATGGTATTGAGAATTGTAACAGGACACCCAAATGGTCTCATAAAGCCTATAGCTGGTTTTCTACCAAGAAAAAGTTCATAAGGGGTCTTATTATGAGGCTTAGTTACTAATACCCTATTTTTGACATAGCTAGCGGTCTTACTGCTTCAGTCAAAAAGTTGTGGGTAACTTTTAATCAGCTTGCAAGTCCTTGCAGCCATCAATTAGTGTTTATTTTTTCTCTCAGCTATTCCATTTTGTTGAGGAGTTCTAGCTTCACAAATTCTCTCTTTATACCTTTTCTTCACAAAACTGGATTCACCTCCTATCTTGAATTAGTTCCATTGTCACACTAATTTACCTTAAACTTTGATCTATTAGATTTTTTACTCAGTTATAAAGGACTTAAGAATGCACACTTAGTTCATCCTTAGTAGCTAGAAAGAAAACCCAAACTAAAACCCATTGTATAATCTGTGACAACTAGGTTCAATACATCTTTTCATTAAGATGTTTTACAAATGTTGGACCTACATAATCATTTGTGCAAACATATGTAAATGTTTGGCTGATTGAACTTACTGTTTTATGAACTTACAAGAAGCTCTATGTTGCTTTCCCTTTTGACAAGCAACACAGGTTTGATCATTTTCAAAAAGTTTTGAAGGTAGACCTCTTACAAGATTTCCCTTAACCAGTTTATTCATAGTTTTGAAATTTATGTGTCCAAGCCTTCTATGCTAAAGTTTAGATTCATCAAATGTGGCTTTTTCAATGAGACAAGTTAGACCTCCTTTAGGAACAATATTCTTTAAATCAACACTATACATATTATTCTTTCTAGGAACTTTAAGTAAAACATGACTTTCATCAGTTAACTTAAAGTTTAGAGATAAAACAATACATTCAGTGTCATTAAAGAGAACACTATTCTTTTTGTCACACATTTGTGAGACACTAAAGAGGTTAAACTGTAATTCTCTTACAAAATACACATTCTCAAAATCTAAATTACCAGTTTTGATTGTACCTCTGCTTGTGATTTTCCCTCCTTTGGGATTACCTCCAAAGGCAACATATCCTCTATCAATTTCTTTAAAGTCAGTAAGATAGGACATGTTCCCAGTCATGTGCCTTGAGCATCCACTGTCAATCACTCCTTGGTTCTGTAAATCTGATAAGTGCTTAATTACACATATCTTTTACCTCCAAAAACGAGCTTAAATGACCAAAAACAGACAAAAACTGCCAAATATATGTTTGTTTTGCATTTGTATTGTGCAGGAAGTGGATATCAACAAAAAGACAGAAAACCAAGCCAAAATGACAAAACTGAGCATGGAATGGAAAAGACTGTGCAAAATCAAGGCCAAAGTCCAAAAATGTCAGAGTCAGAGTCAATACTGAAGAATCAGCAGTCAAACCGGAGCCGGAACTGAAGAATACTATTGGATGTAATCTTAACCCATCTGATGGGCCGGGAAAGCCCAATAGTATAATTTTGAAGACTGTGAAGACCAATGGGCCCTCAATCAATTGCAACAGCCCATTTGGTGTGCAATGGACAAAGACTGTGAAGACTTGAAGCCCAATCTAGCCCAGTTTACAGCCAATCTCAGCCATTGTACACACAAAACCCACTTCATAACCTTATTGGGCTGAAAAAAGCCCAATACCAAACAGTACCTTATTGGGCCTTAAAAAGCCCAATAACCTAAGCCTAAACCTTATTGGGCCCAACCAAACCCAGTGGGCCAATCTAAAGCCCCAACACAAACCCAAGCCCAATAACCTTTTTATAAAACTCAAGGGCCAAAAATGCAAATTTTAAAAGTTGTTTTATAAAGAAAAAAAAATGAATGAAAAAAATAAAACACAAGGGCCATTTTTGCAATTTGCCAAAACCTCCTTTTACCCTTTTAGTCATAAAACAGCAGGGACCAGTTTTGCAATAGTCCAAAACTCTCTTTAATCCTTTTTTATAAAACCACAAGGGCCCATAGTGTCACTTTCTAAACTTGTTTATAACTGAAATTCGGCCAAGATAGAAATGAAAAGAGAAGATGTATTGTGGGGCACTCTGGCCTTTCCCATACTACTCTTTTAAATCCTGCACCATAACGTACCTAACAGTACCGCAAAACCTAAACTCCCCTTTCCCACGGAGATTTCACTGCAATAACCACCTCCCTAGTTACACTCTACAGCTCTACCCCTCCACTTTTCCCCACTTACCCTGCCACTATAAACCCATGCCCCTTGACAACTCACTCAACCGAGGACCCATCTATGCTGAGATGGTGTACAAAGGACCAAGGAAGGTGGATTGCTGGGGATTGCTTTTGTATGCTACAACAAGCACAAGTGAAAGACCCAAGGAGTCCTCTTGGGAATTGTATATAAGAGCCAAGACCCAGCAAACACCACAACAATATTTCTATGTTTTTTTTCTAGTGTAATTTAAATTCAGTATTTCTTTCAAGCATTTTAATGTAATTCAACTAAGTTACATGTTACTTCATCATTTGTTTTTAAGTATAAGTCGAATTTAATCAAATAAGCTTAATAAGCACGTGACGCGATTTAGTACGTAGAAAGTAACAATACGTAAAAATTAAACATGTGATCATGAGATGTGTTTCCGAGATAAGCATGGCATTTCACTAGAACTTCCCCAAGTCCTTTTTAATCCCAAATTGACTTGTGACCTGGTCTTATAAGCAAATGAACATCTACTAAGTTTCGGCTTCTAACTTTTATTTTATCACGGTGTACTATACGTTTTTAAATTTTTAGACTAGACGTAAAAACTCGGTTTCTGATTTTAACTTGACTTCATGGACTCATATCTCCTAGCTCACAAATGTTATATATATGAGGCTTTTACCCCTGGAAAGCTATTTGTGTCTAGTTTCCAGAAATGTAAGTCTCATAATTTACAAAGTTTCGTAACTATGTGAAAAGACCATTTTACCCCTGGTTATCCAAAACAGAAAGTTTCAAAAAAATTTACCCTTTACTAAAATGGCCATAAATCCCAAACCATGATAGCAATGAAGGTGAGGTCAAAGGATATGGTTTCCTTATGATGTCTACCACTGACCCAATCTTTAAGATCTATTATTTTATGGCAAAAATTTAGAGTTTAACTCGTATTCTAATCATATGTCCAGATTTGACCTATTTTCTTGTTTTGGCCATAACTCACTCATCCTAAGGAGTTGGTTGAGCATCCAACTATCCTATGATGCTAGGACATGTATCTTTCCAGTCATGTAATTTAATCATAGGCTCCAGGCCAAATATTTTTAGATAATCACACGTTTTGCTACTGTTTTTAAAACAGTCCCATTATTTCAACTTAAAACCTTTGTAAACATCATTTTACTTCATCTAAGACCTAACCCAATGCCATAACTAATTGAAAATACCCTCAAGAACATAACCACATATATATATTCAGAATTTAAACATCCATTTTTATGGATGAAAATCAAAGAAAACAAGAAATAAAAAGGTAGGGCTAATAAAAGAAAGGTAGGGCTTACAAAAGAAAGATTAGGGTTAGAGAATCAAACACCAAGCACCCTTCTCTTGTGTGGGCTGATTCGAACCAAAGAACACCCTCAAGAACAAGATTAAAAAGCTTCTAACCCTTCTCTAATAATGATAATACTCTTCCAACAAAACCCAATCAAAACCCTTCAAGAACCTCAAGAAACAAGCCCTAACTTCTTCAAATCTTCATGAATCTTTACCAAACTTTGCAAGAGGCTTTGGGATGGTGTTATAATGGATAAAAGGAGTAGGAAACTTTTGTGAGAGTGGTGGTGGTGGTGCAATGGTGTACGGCAACAAACAAGGGAGAAGGGAGGGAGAGAATTTTTGAAGTTGGTTGATTGAGATTTGCATGTATGGGGAAAAGAAGGAGTAATGAGTGTGTTGTATAGGAAAGTGTAGTGAGTTTGTGTGTGGTTGTGTCCAGGCCGGCCTAGGGCCTTGGTCTTGTGAAAATTGTATTTTTTTTTTGATTTTTAGTTATAAGTTTAATTAAAGTATAGAGTAAGGTTAATTAAGAAAAAGGTAAAGTTTTAAGGTAAAAACGTGAGTTTTTGGCAAGAATTTACGTAAACGTGAAACACAACGGAAAATGAAAATGGTGTAAATTATAATCATCGGGGAATATTATGAGATTATTAAATCACTTAAGATGCGAAGACGGAATAGATTTCTAAATACGGCTCACGCAAGCTAAGAACGAGAAAATCTTACTAAATCGAGTAAACGTAAAATTAATAACTCGCTTAAAAATGAAAATAGAAATAAAGCTCGGAGTAAAAATTGACCTTAAATACGGAATGTTACAAAGAAGCAGACGATTGTGGCAAATTCTACTACTGAGGCAGAATATGTTGCAGCTGCTAACTGTTGTGGGCAAGTACAATGGATACAAAATCAGATGATGGATTATGGCTTTAATTTCATAAACACCAAAATCCATATTGACAATGAGAGTACCATATGTATAGTCAAGAATCATTTCTATCACTCGAGGACCAAGCACATTAAGATTCGACATCACTTCATAAGGGATTGCTATAAGAAAAGATTAATAGATGTTATCAATATTCACACTGATGCTAATGTTGCAGACCTTCTCACCAAAGGATTTAATGTCACAAGATTTAATTTCTTGGTGGTAAACATTGGAATGATCAATCTATAGCTGCATTAGTTCAGGGGAGGCAAGTCAGCAGATTAATTTGTTGTACAGTTTGTGAAATATTTTAGTTAGCAGATAGATTTTAGATCAGATGACGATTTGGGATTCATCCTATTCATTGGAATGAAGATTTAGGGCTACATACGGTGCTGAGTTAGTTAGTGCTGCCAGTTTGGTTAATACTGCCAGGCCAACACTTAGTACTGCATGGCTTAGTTAGTGCTGCTCAAAAGCATTTAATAATGGAAATGATGTTTGGATTGGGTAAAAAGATGCTGATTGGATTGGTATTGGAGGCTATAAATGGTAGCTAACAAATTTGGTGTTGTCAGGCAAATTTGGTGCTGTCAGGCAAATTTGGTGCTGCCAGGGAAAAGTTTGTGATGTTTGTTACCGTTACTACTGTTAGAGAGCATAACAAATTTTCCTTAATTAAAAATAACCGTTGAGATATTTCCGCCAACAACTTGCTTATAGGGGTCTATGACTTGAAAATTTTTGATCTTTTCTTCTATAATACTCTTTCTTTCAGATAAAGATTCAAGTTTATTCAGTCGGTCATCTTAAACCCTAAAGCAAATCTCTATAAAATCTCAATTTCGTTTACCAATCACTCATACTCTCCCAATCGATCATATCCCGCATCTAAATCCTTCTATTACGAGTTTCTATGGTGATTTGGAATTCGTCGATCAACACAATATGGTCGCGTGTTTAGAGAAAATAGGAGGAAATTCAGAATTTCATGAGATAGTGGACTTCCTTACATCAAGTTTGATACATCATGCTCTCACTGTAAGTCCTACTATCTATATTTCTTATATTGAACAGTTTTGGAACACTGCTAGTTCCCAAACAGTCAATGATGAGAAGCAAATTCATGCTACTGTTGATAGCAAGGCAGTAGTAGTAACAGAAGCATCAATCAGAAGTTCTCTTCTCCTTAATGATGCTGATGGTACTGCTTGCCTAACAAATGAAGCTATTTTTCAAAACCTTGCATTGATGGGGTATGAGGGTGAACTTAACAAACTAACTTTTCAAAAAGCCCTCTTTTCTCCTCAATGGAAGTATCTGATACATACCATCCTTCATTGCCTAAGTTAATAAATCCTACAGCTAAATAGTTTTTCAACAAATATTGCTTTTTAGCTGTTATATGTTTGGCAACAAATCAAAAGTTTAATTTTTCTAAACTTATTTTTTGATGGAAGTAGGGGGAGTGAAGGGGGCGAGAGGAAGAATTCTAAAAAGAAAATTTCTTATGTATCCAAGATTTTTAATGGTGTTCTTGAATAATCAAATTGAGCTTGGGTGGAACTTTTTTAATGTGTTTATGTTACACCAGCTCACACTCAAAAGGTTTTCTCAAACATGTCCAAGAAAGGTGTAAAGTTTTCAAGGGAAAAGTAACTCCACTCTTTTGATTATAGGTTGTGCCACAACCAAAAATAGCACCTGAGGGGAACAGGGTTTAGAACAACCCACTGAACCCCAACCAACACCTTCTCCTTTTTAATCTAGTACAAGAAACCAACCCCCTGTGACTGCCACATCAACTAGCCATGACACTACCCAAGACTCTAAGACCCTAAAAGGGCACTAATGGTATGAAAGGTTGATCAAGGTTTACCAACTCCATGATAGTCCTCTTTCAGGTGATCACACATCTAAAAAAGATGAGGATGGCTTGAACCTAGAAGTGTTATTTGTTCTTTGCACTAACTTATCCAACAGGGTTCTTGCTTTGTAAACTTCCAAGGAAGCTCAGGCTGCAGAGATCCTTAAATTGAAGGATCAAATCAAGAAGTTGAAAAGTAAGTGTAAGCCACGTATCTCACACCACAGGGCATGGTTAAAGAGGTGAAAAGGTATCAATGAAGAAAAGTTTGGCAGGAAGGAGTCCAGTATCCTAAACAGGGGAGGAAAAATGCCAAACCTGAACCAAATTTGGATGCCTTTGATGATCTTGATGCTGATGGTAGGGATTACATGAAAACAAAGGATGTTGTAAAAGAAGGGAGGCAAAGTAATGAAACTAAGGAGCTTAACAAGGGCAGTGGTGAGAAAGGAGGAATTACTAAAGAACTAGTTAGTACTGCTATACCTAAAACAATTAGTACTGCTAGGCCAGAACTTAGTACTGCTAGGCCAGATGTTGATGCTGCTAGGCAAGAAGATAGTACTGTTAAGCCTAGAACTCCTCCTACAACAACAAGTATATTTGATGATGAAGATATCACCATGGCTCAAACTTTGATTAAGATGAAAGAAGAAAAAGCTAAGGAAAAAGGAGTGTCAATTAAAGATATTGAAGATTCTTCAAGACCTGCAAGATCAATCCTAACCCTAAAGTTATTTCCAACAATTAACGCTAAAGACAAAGGCAAAAGTGTCTTAGAAGAACCTGAGCCTGCAAAGAAGATGACTAGAAGTGATTTTGATGCTGTTCAGATTGCAAGAGATGCAGAAATTGCCAGACAGTTACAAGTAGACTTGGAAGCAGAGGTATAAAGGGAAAGACAAAGGGAAGAAGAAGCATCTAAGGCTGCTATAGCTGAGATGTATGATGAAGTTCAAGTAGGGATTGATGCTGATGCATTGTTTGCAGCCAAGCTTCAACAGGAAGAAAGAGAGGAGTATACAATTGAAGAAAGATCAAAGTTCTTGGCTGAAACAATTGCTGCTCAAAGAAAATTCAGAGCTGCACAAAGATCTATTGAGATTAGAAGTAGACCACCAACTAAATCTCAACTAAGGAATTTGATGATGATGTATCTGAAGAATATGGGTGGTTACAAACACTCTTAGCTGAAGGCAAAGACATTTGCAGAAATTCAAAGTTTGTATGAAAGACAGAAAAGGGTAATTGATGATTTCAAGCCTATGGATTCAGATGATGCAGTAAAAGATTCTAAAGAAGCAGCTGGTGTACATAAGCAAAAGGTTCTTGAAGAACCTAATAGTACTAAGGTTGAAGTTAAGCAAGAAGGACATGAAGAGAGTATCAAGAAAAGACCAAGCAGAAGACTTAAGATGAAAGCAACAAAGAAGTCTAAAAGACAAAAGACTGATGCTGATCTTGAAGAGGAAGAGCAACTAAAGGCTTTTTTGAAGATAGTTCCAGATGAAGAAGGAATAATAGATAATGAAATTCTGGAGAAGAGGTTTCCAATTATTAACTGGGAATCAAAATTATATGATTTTGACAGACATGGAGCAAATTGCATCTACTACAGAATCTTTAGATCTGATGGAAGTTCTAGGTGGATTAAAACCTTTTCTGAAATGGTGACAAGGTTTGATAGGCTAGATCTTGAGGAGTTATATAATCTGGTGATGAAGAGATTTGAAACAACTACTCCAGAAGGTGTTGATCTAGTTCTTTGGGGAGATTTAAGAAGAATGTTTGATGCAAATGCAAAAGATGGACTCTGGCAAAATCAAGAAAGATAGAATCTTAAGAGCTGGGATTTTTATGAAAATTGTGGTGTTTATACCTTGATACTGGAAGATGGTACTGAGATTCATATGCTTGCAGAGAGGAAGTATCCACTCACAAAAGAAACACTTGAGAGAATGCTTTCTTTGAGGTTAGTACTGGGACCAGCAAGTGAAGTCCAATCTTATACTCTGCTTAGATTCATTCAAAAGCAGATTGATGAGTATGGAAGCCATGATGGAGGTGAGAAGGATCTTTAAGTGTTGGTTTTATCACCACACAACAAATGGTCATTAGTTCACCATGTCTAACAGACATCAAGAACTGGCTAGTCCAGAGCAAACGGCTTTTGGTAAAGACTTCTCAAATCCATTAATAGCTGATAGTTTGCTAAAAACTATATGGTTCTTAACTCACTATGCTTCACAGTAAAGAGTTGGCTAGTCCAAAGCAAACATCTCTTGGTAAAGACATCTCAAATCCAATGATAGTTGATAGTTTACTCAAAACTATATGGTTATCAATGCACCATGTTATTGTAATGAAGCATTGGCTATTCCAGAGCAAACGGCTACTGGTAAAGAAATATCAAATCTGTTTATGGCTGGTAGTTTGCCAAAAACTACAAAGCCAACTTAGTTGGTGTAGCTGTGTTGCTGAGATGCTGAGATGGTGACCAAAGACTAAAAGCTAAAGAATTTCAAGTTTACTAAGTAACAAAAGAGTTCAAGAAAAAGCAGATTAAAGAGTAGCAGTGTGTTTTGATACATCCTCTTGGTGTTCAAGAAGCTCAAACTAAAGAAACATGAAGGTTAACAAGTGAACATCATGTTTAGGGGAGGATTGTTGGGTTTTAGAAGTTTCTACAACTTAGTGCTGCTACTTATATAAGTTACTACTGTTAGTTCTACTTAGTGCTGCTAATGAAGAATGCTAAAGATTCAAGAAAATAGACTAAGTAGTTAGTACTGTTAGTTATAAATAGTTAGTACTACCAGTACATTGTTAGTACTGCCAGTATAGTTAGTACTGTTAGTAGTAAGTTAGTACTACTAGTTAGTACTGTTAGGAGATATGCATGAGTTATTATAGGAATAGATATGCATTATCTCTTCACACATTTTGTAAGCCCATTAGGGTTTTTCCTTGGTGTATAAAAGGAACCCTACGACATTAGTTAGATATAAGTTTTCATATACAAGTTTCACCAAGATATAGTTAGTAATCTGTAACCTAGCAGATTAATAGTAATCAAAGTTCTGTTTCATTCATTGTTCTTCTTAGCAAAATAAGTTAGTTTCCGCATAACTTATATTGTTCATAGTCATTGTTTCTCTTGTAGTTAGTTTGGATTTATCCAGATTCGCTACCACCCTTAACAGGATAGAAAGATCTATTCAGATTGGGATCAACAAACACCGTCATTTGTACCTGCATTTAAATGATAGTGATAACAGTAGATATGGACGAATATAGCTTTGTCATTCATCGAGATTCGGTTGCATTAACCTCCTGTTTCGTGAGGACAATTTTATAGTATAAATACTGTACTTGTGATCAGGTAGGTTTAATTTGGAAGAACCTCCTTGATAGGGTTTCCAGCTCAAAGTGTTAGATCCTCTAACGCGTATGCATTAGAGTCATCGTACTTGCTTTTTCTCAATACCGAAATGTCTCAAAGCAGACAACACGATATGAGTGAATCAGATAGTTACTATCTTTCTGATTGAGTCGTCAATTCATTTACTGGAACAAGTTTGATTCACATAGAATCGCACCATCGTTTCTTTCCAGTTGACACAAAGTTGATTCATATAGAATCGCGCAAGTCACCTACCAAGAGCATGTTTGATGTTGGCTCAAGCAGGATTTCCATCTTCATTGTGAATACCTTAAGTATCACTCGGATGTTCTAGAAAAATCACAAGGATAATGCGTAGGACTCTTGTTAACAGCTTGTGAACTTATTGGTGTTCAACAAATGTTTGTAATGGAATGTGTCCTTGATAAGTGCTTAATTACACATATCTTTTACCTCTGAAAACGAGCTTAAATGACCAAAAACAGACAAAAACTGCCAAATATATGTTTGTTTTGCATTTGTATTGTGCAGGAAGTGGATATCATCAAAAAGACAGAAAACCAAGCCAAAATGACAAAACTGAGCATGGAATGGAAAAGACTGTGCAAAATCAAGGCCAAAGTCCAAAAATGACAAAGTCAGAGTCAATACTGAAGAATACTGTTGGATGCAATCTTAACCCATCTGATGGGCCGGGAAAGCCCAATAGTATATTTATGAAGACTGTAAAGACCAAATGGGCCCTCAATCAATTACAACAGCCCATTTGTGTGCATTTGACAAAGACTGTGAAGACTTTGAAGGCCCAATCCTAGCCCAGTTACAGCCAATCTCAGCCATTGTACACACAAAACCCACTTCATAACCTTATTGGGCCCAGACACACTCAATTGGGCCCAATACAAACCCAAGCCCAACAAAAGCCCACAATCCTTTTTTATAAAACATAAGGACCAAAAATGTAAATTTTACAAACTTTGTTTTATAATTAAAAATGAAAAAAATAATAAAAAGGGCCAAAAATGCCAAGTTTGAAAGTTGTTTTATAAAAGAAAAATAGAAAAATAAAACACAAGGGCTGAAATTGCAATTTTCCAAAAATCCTTTTAGTTATAAAACGCAGGGACCAGTTTTGCAATTCCCCTAAACCTTCTTTGTTTTCTTTTCATAAAACAGAGGGGCCATTTGTGCCACTTTCCAAACTTTGTTATAACTAAAAAAAGGCTGAAAAAGAAAGTGACAAGAGAAAGAGAGTTGAGGGGCCATTTGTGCCTCTTCCCCATTGTTCGCGTTTAAACCCTGCAACCCACCCCGTCCTTACCCCCCTTCGCGCCAAAACCAAACCACCCCTTTCCCCACGTTTTCTTGCAATACCACTCTCCCACATACCTTTCCAGCTCACCCCTACTCATTCCCACCTTACCCTGCCCCTATAACTCTCTCCCCAACTCAAACACTCAACCCCGAAGTCCCCTTCAATGGTGAGATTGTGTACAAGACCAAATGGAGGGCTAGGATTGCTTGGGAAGCATTGTGCTCTCACAACAAACTCGTCCCAAGTCTTTTTGGCCAGTATAAAAGAGCCAAGACCAAGCCGAAGCACTAACAACATTTTTTTTATGTTTTAGCTTAATTTTCAATTCCAAGTCTTTTCTTTTAATCTTTTAAGTGTACTCAGTTCATTTTATGTCTATGCTGTAATATTTTCAACTTATATGCAAGTTAAGAGTTCTTTTTGTGTTATTACAATTCTCAAAATTTAAAGTGTAAGATAAGCTTTCAATTCTGTTTAAACTTGCATAAATATGAGTTAAAAGTTGTTAGAACTCACTTGTAATCACTTACCTCTGCCCTTTTTTACAAAAAAATCAGTTAAAAAGATTTTTATAAAATAAGGGAGTGTTTGGTTTTGACCCAAAATGGGTCATATGGGGTTGTGCATGGGTCAAGCTCACTCAGCCAACTTTGGCTGAGTGTGTAGGGGTAGTCAAGCCACTAAAACCACCATTTTTAGTTTTAAAATCAATTTTTAAGTGTTTTCTATTTTCTGTCAAATTTTCAATAAGCTAATTTGAGCTTAAGTGCTCAAGCTGCATAAGCAGCTTAAGCACATTGTTTGTGTGCTTGTAGTTGTTGTTTCTAGCCATTTACCAATCCTTGTTCTGTCCTTTTAACCATCACCAAGTCACCAAGTGTGTAAGTATGCATGTGTGTTTGTGAAATCCCCCATCTTTAAGCCCAATAATCAGCAGCTTTAAATAAGCCCCAACCCCTCAAACTTTTAAAATAAGCTCTTTTACCACCCCTCTTTATCTGTTTGTGCTTTGTTGTGGCTAAAAAGTTCATTTGAGCTTATTTGCATAAGCCCAAAAAGCCCCCTAGCTCCTGGTTGACCTCACGCCCTGGTGCGAGAAGCCTATAAACTCCACCCACTTTTTAGCTTATTTAGGTATTAAGCCTTAGGATCTTTTAGCTTTTTATTGTAGCTTATTACTAGTCCTTTAAGTCCCCAAAAGCTTATAGCTTATCTAGCTTATTTAGTTAGCTTATTGAGGCCTTAAAGTCACCATTTTTCTGTTTTCTTTTAAAACTGTCAAACTAGCTTAAATCATTTCTAGCTTATTTCAGGGCTTATTCTAGATAACTTAGCTTATTTAGGACTCCCCTCTCCCTATTTATCTATCCCCCTTAGTTTCTAGCTTATTTGTTGGCTTAAACCTCAAAGAAAAAGCAAAATAAGCTTATGAGCTTATTAAGTTTCTGTCAGCCCAAAATGTCACTTTTCTAGCTTATTAAGCTCACTTGAGCTTATGCTCCTTTTGTAAAAAATGTTCTCCTAAGTCCCCTTAACAGCTTTGCTTCTTTAGCTTTTTGCTAATAAGCACTTTGGACCCACCTTGCAGTCGGGGTCCAACTCAGGGACCATTTGTGTAATTTTCGATTTTCTAGTTAACTTAGTTAGTACCTTTAGTTAGTAGACTGTTACCCTGTTAGTCCTTGTGTCCTTTTTACTGTTAGTCCTTATAGTTAACCACAGTTAGTTTATTTAATTTAATTAATTAAATTAGGTTTAAATTTTAATAAGTTTAATTACTTTTTAATAAATAGATTTTAGTTATTACTTTTTCTTATAAAAATCATAAAAAATAGAAAAATAGTTGAAAAATTAAAATTCTTTTTGCATTAATTTTCATTTTAAATCTAGTATTTTTGAAAAATAAAAGAAAAATTTTAGTGTTAATTTTTAGAAAAAGTTTATTTTTGTTAATTCATTAAATCTTAGAAAAATCATAAAAAATTCAAAAATTAATAAAAAAATATTTTTCTTTTTTATAAAATTTTCTTTTGTCATTTAGTGTCTAGGAAAAATATAAAATTTAGTGTAGGCTTAATTTTTCTTAAATTTCAGTCTTAGACCCGTTTTACCGGGTGCGTTTTACCGTTTCTTTTCGTTTTACATTCAAACGACCTCCGTTTTAGTTCTAGTTTTCTTTATTTTTCAAATTAACTTAATTAGAATTTAATTTTGATTTTTAATTTAATTTAGCATTTATTTTCTTAATTTTTAGTATTTAGGTTTCCCGATACCTGATTCTGTTCCCCGTATTTTAGTATAGATTTAATTTTAGGATTTCCCTATAACTAATTTTGTTTCCCGTAGTTTTTAAGATCCCCATTTCCTATATCTGTTTCCCGTAGATTAAATTAGGTTTTATTTAATTAATTTTAGTTGTAATTATATCAGTGTTTCCATCATATCTAAATATTCTCCATCATTCAATTTCTCATCAAACCAGGATTACTTTCAATTGCAGCCTCGTTGGGACATACGACCCGGGAATATCTCTTCCGGAATCTTTTTATAATTGATTCTTATATATTTAATCTCTTTGTGTAGATTTTGACCTTTTGCCTTGGTTAAGGGCATTTGGTTGAGATTTGCATTTGTGTTATTTTATATATACGTACTATATCACGAACCAATTTTTGGCGCCGCTGCCGGGGAGGCATTTGCTACGATTGTTATCCGACTTTGATCTGAACTTGTCTTATTATTAATATATCATATTAAAAAACACAAAAATATTTTTCTTTTCTTTTTATTAGTACATATCATATAAAAAAATTGTCCATAAAAATTAAAAATCACTAATTGGTAAAATACCAAAATATAATATTCTCCACTGAGGTATTATCATAATAAGTTCCGGTGAACTGCTGAGTTCCCAATCGAACCAAAGATTTAAAACTTGCCTTCTGTGTCACTTACGATATACGGCTCACCTCATTCTGATTGACAAACTATAAAGTGGGTATAAGGAGGGTTGTTCCTAGGAACTACGACCCGAAAGGAGAAATAAGCTTCGCGCTATTCCTACTCCTCCGCTCACCTGTGCGTTTTTCATTCTGAGAGCTACCGTGAAGTAAGATCGATTATTTGGCTTAAGTTGTCTATCTCTTGTCCGTTTAAAATAGATTGTGAATATATTTTAAATCCAAAAATCCAAAAAAATTAGTGTAACTTCTTTTATTTATTTATTTCCATTTTGTGCATGCGCACTCGATCTCAGTCTCGTGAGCAGCGACCTCCTCCACCAGAAGGACCGCCAGTTGTTATCGAACCTCTTCGTATAGAATACCCATTTCAGGAAGATCCTACCGTAGAGCCAATGGCAGACACTCGAACTATGGCTCAATTGCTCCAAGCACCCACCGAGGGGTACGAGGACGCAATCCTTATTCCTGAAATTGTGGCAAACAATTTCGAGCTGAAGCATGGGTTAATCAATCTTGTCCAGAACAAACAGTTCTTCGGTCATGACAAAGAAGACCCGCATGCTCATATCCGTTACTTCAACAAGATCACCTCCACAATGAGGGTCCCCAATGTTCCAATTGCTACGATTAAGCTTATGCTTTTTCCATTCTCTATCGAGGGAGCAGCCCGATTAAGCAGAAATGGATTTGTTTAGCGTCGTTCATTTGAGTAAGCCCAAGCTGGTGACCGAGGGGGTGCGCCCTTTAAGAGATGGTGAGGAGCCGTTGTTGGAAAGTACTGCAGGAGGAGAAGTTACGCAAACTCAGTATTGAGTATGATGAGGAGCTTTACCCTCACATGTTGTCCGCTATTGCTGAGCGCAGGTGGCTCATAAGCCATGGTCTGCGCCTTGCTGCCATGAGCGCTTTGGAATCTCAGGAGGTCAAGCAGTCCTTTGGGGATGTTGTGAAATGTGCACTGGCACGTGGTAAGGCGGAAGCGGTGGAGTAACTGCATGAAAAGAAGTTGCTGACAGTGCCTGCTGTACAGGTACCTGGATATAATGATAATGCATATGAGGAGCTTGTTGCTGCGATGGAGACGATGAAATTGTTAGAGCTGCCTCATATTGCACAGCTGGAGCGTGACCAGGATTACCCCATAGATGTGATAATGGCGGGGTTAACCTTGGCTAGGCGGCCCAGCCTGATTACTTTCTCAAGCCGGACGTGGCGCAACTGCAGGTTCCAATCTTTGCCTCTCCGCGTGACATCCTTAATCCTTTTGCA
>BQNB010135779.1:6482-18106 GCA_026074375.1 Tanacetum coccineum | reverse complement strand
AGTGTGGGTTAATTTATAAAGTTCATGGATAAATTAATTGTTAATAAGTTTATTTATAAATTATTATGAGGACAAGTTACTTGGACATAAAATGATAGACACAATTTAGTGGACCTAAAATGTACCAATAATGTAGTATAAATTAACTTATAAGACTTGTACAAATTTAACCAAGTAATAAATTATAAAAACTAGTTTATAATTTATATATATATATATATATATACGAACTGTTTTGAGTATTCTGTTGAGATTCGAAATTTTATAAATTCTGGAAGTATTTTTTTATAATATTACATTTCATAAGGAATCCAAGCATATAAAGAACTTGAAAACCAAGCTATAACGAAGAAGTTATGAATTTTACGAGTTTACGATAATTAAATATATAAAAGTGTTTTTATAAAAATAGTTTTATAAAAACTGATACAGATTCGAAACTGATAAAATTTGATAAATATTTTATTATGATAGAGCATCTAAATAGGAAACCGTGCATATAGAGAACTCTAAAAAGGAATTAAAACGAAGAAGTTACGAGTTTTGAAAGATTTAAAGTTATAAAAATAGTTTTATAAACACATTTTGAATTATTATTTTGACTCAAATTTTTATAAAAACAATGAGTATTTTATTTGAATAGATTATCTCGTCACGATTTCATACATATAAAGAAAACGTAAAACGGAGTTAAAATGAGTAAGTTACGAGTTTTTAAAGATTTCGGATAAATAGAAACTATAAAAACTAATTAATTTTTACAAATCATTTTCTGTAATTTTTATAAAAATATAACATTCTGATGGAAATATAAAAAGTGGTTTACGAATGTTTCTAGGTCCGTTCGGGCTATAAAAACGTTAAAAAATATTGTCGTATCATTTATATAATATTTATATATGTTTATAACTTTATAAATGTGATTTTATAAAATAATTAAACTAATTATATAATATCATTATATAATCAATAAAAATATTAAATCATGTATTATTAACAAATAATTAATTGTTGGACAAAGATAACATTTTATTTTACGGATACATATACGTAGACATTTATTTAACAAATACGATTTAAATATTGTTTCGACTTTTAAATTAAACAAAAACTATTAGGTGGTGGTGTAACTCTATAACTTACGACGTTGTATTTATATTAACTACATTATACTTATATGGCCTATAATTAATTAGGTTGCATTCCGGATCATTTGCGAAGATTACTTTGTTGATTTTGCGATAATCACCACTTTCCCTAAGAGGTGAGTTTATAGCCCCTCTTTCACTTGTTTTACATTTACTTTAAAAATCTCGGGGGAGAATACATGCTCGTTACAACTTGTTTACATATCCAATTACAATCTCTTTTGCATACTCTTCAACATACTTGTTTAGTTGTTTACATACTTGATTTCGTAACTCATTTATATACTCGGATACATGAACATTTACAAACTCATTACATGATTGATTAAAAACTCATTTTCATATCTCACGGTGAGATACAATACTTGTTTTTACTTATGGACGCAAAAACTTTACTTTTACTCGAATGATTATGGATTAGCTTAAGTGGATTGACCTGTTAATTACTCGGAGGGTAAACGCGATTGTTATAAAATAGATCTATTTAGGGATTGACAATCCCCGTTCGGGTGAGTAGCTCTCGCTAGTTCGAGATCGAACTAACGAACTTATACCATGTCGGATCACGACTGGCTTGGAGCCTCGGGGCCAGCACAACATACTCATGAACTTTTACCAAGTCTTGAATAAAGTGGCATACTAATAAGTCTACGTCGCAGTTTCATGAACTTAAGGGTGCAATCGTAATCGCTCCTCATGTTGCATACTAGGCAATGCATACTTGAAACATTTTGTGATAGGTTTGGGAATAGAATTACAGTTATGGCTTGTGCTGTGTAGACTCGTGGCTGAGTGTGAGAGTGTGTGTGTGTGCGGATCTTTTCCACATTATAAAATACAATTTGGTAACTAATTATAACATGCATACTTACAATTCTTTGATTTTACATTTTAACAAACACATTTTGAGTGTTTCGTCGTTTTTCTTTTTTTTATATTTTCGAGATTTGTGTACACGCAATTTTAAATACTATAATATATGAATTTATGAGTTGCAAGTTTGTAAGGGCTGGGAACTTGTAACACTAGTTAATTTGTTTATCTAGTTTTTGTGATTAATTTGTGCTTACAAAAAGCTATGAACTCACCCAACATTTATGTTGACACTTTTAACCATGTATTTCTTAGGTGAATAAGCTACTTGACATAACTGATGTGCATTGGACTCTAAACTTTACATGATTACTTTTTAAATGACACGTTTAGAGGCCTGGTATTCGCTATTGTTACATATCTTTTTACCTTGAAAAACGATCCCCAATAAAGACCAAAAAATTATTATATGTCATATATATGTTTGTTTTTGTTTGTGTATGTGCAGGTACCGGATATCGAGAAAAGGACAAAAATAAAGACAAACCGGACAAAACGAGATCGAGGGGATGAAAAGAGCACATAATTACGTGTCTGACGGTAACTTCATCTCTTATTGGCAAGAACTTTGGCACATTTTATTTGGGTCGTCCCGATACCATTGCGGTTGTTAAGATTTAATGTGCCACAAAGTCTAGCCCAAGTTATATGATTGTTGCCAGAGTACTTTGTTTAAAAGGTGGCACATCAAAAATGAAGTCTAAAAAAATATTTTTTTCTATTGGAGTCTGTGTCGGCAGGTATGGGTTAGAATTGGGATGTTTTTTTTTTGGGTGTTTTGATGGGTTGCTAGCTGGTCTCGGTGGTTTTTGTGTGTGTGAGTGATGATATTGGGTGGGGGGGAGGGGAGGGAGGGTGGGGGGGAAGTGTATGGGATGTGGTGTTGTGGTTGTGGTAGGATGGTGGGTGGGTGGGGGGGGTGGGATGTGGGATGTCTTGAAGGTGGGTTGTGGGGTGGGGGGTGGGGAGGGGGGGGGGGTTGGTGGTTAGGGGTGGGCAGGGGGGGGAGTGGGGTAGGGGTGGGATGTTGAGGGAGGGGATGGGAGTGGGGAGCGGGCTTGGGTCGGGAGGTGTTAGGTGGCGGGGTTGGTGTGGCGGCGGGGGGTGGAAGGGCGGAGAATGCTAGGTGAAAAGTTGGAGGAGAGGTGGAGTGGAGGGGCCAGGGGGGGGGAGGGGGGGTGGTGGGGGGGGGAGTTGCGGGGGGGGGTGGGGGGGGGGGGGGGGGAGGGGGGGGGGGGGGGGGGGTTGTGTCAGGTGGGGGTGGAGGTGGGAGGGGTGTGGGAGGGGTGGGTGGTGGAGGGGGGTGCGTCTGGGCTGGGGGTTTCTTGTTTTTTTTTTTTTTTTTTTTTTTTTTTTTGTTAATTTGATTTAGTCCGATTCTTTGTATTGCTGTTTTCTTTTCTTTTTTGTTTCGTTCTTTCCTTTTGTTACTTTTTTTTAGATTCTTTTTTCTTTTTTTTATTTCGGATTAATCGATTGTTGATAAATCGAGTAGGATATTTAGATTACTAGGTTTGAACAATTTCCAGGTTTAAATTGTAACAGTTAAGATGGTTCGAATGTTTGGATTTTGATTTTGAGATTTGTGGATTGATATTTCGAATGTATTGACGATTTTTTCCAGGTTTAGTTTCGTTGAACTTATGTTGTGGATTTAAAAGTAGATTTGGTATTTCGGATAATAGCTTTCGTGATTTCTGTCTTTCTTATTACGCTATCGCAGCAGCACGTAGGAATAGAATTAATTCAGATTTAGCTTGCTTAATAGTTCTTTTTATTTTTTTTATTATTTTTTTTTTTTTTATCTAAATAGGAACTTATCTAGTTCTCGGCTTATTAATAGTTTGTCTCGGTTTATTAGCTTCCAAAGCTTAATTTCATGCTTGTAGTTATTGTGGCTTATCCAGTTATTGCTTAGCTCATTAAGTTGTAGATTTGCTTAAATACTTATCTACACTCAGTTTGCAACCAATTTTCCTCTCCTTTACATTTTTAGTTTAGGCACTATTTTGAAAATAAACCTTGTTGATTGTGTTTGGTTTGCAAAATTCAATTTGGGCCCCGTTGAATTAAGTAACAAGTTATTTGAATTTGACAGTTTGTTCTATTTTGTATTTTGATTTCTTTTGATACCGGTCAACTCAAGAGGCGTGGAGCTTAAGGGTTTATTTAGCTAGACCGACTTTGATTAGTTGTTTTAGTTAAATAAATCGGGTGGTATTCGTTTAAATTGCGGGTCTCCAATTCGGTTCATTTTCTATTCCTTTTTCAATTAATTAGTGTAGCTTTATTTTTAAAATGTTTAGTCTTTATTTCATTATGAGTAGTGAGTAGATTTATTAGTGCTTGTTAAGTGATTAGTGATTTGAAATTTAGGTGCGGGCTTAAAAAGATTTAAAAAATATTTAGTCATAAGTTTTGTCTTTTCAATTTACATTCCGTCATTTATTTTTAATGCAATTTAATTTCTTGTCATTTATTTTTAAGCATTTCGTTTTACTTGTCAGTTTAATTCATTAAACCTAAGCCCGCACTTAATAAACATTTCAAGTCACTTAGCAAGCATTATTTTAGTTTAATTTTCTTAGATCAACTTTAATATAATCTTGTCGTTTTAATCTTAGAATTAATTTCAGTTTAATTTTGTAGTATTAAAAACCAAATCAAAAAACTTATATGCTATTCAAGGCTTCGATTTACAACTCGAACGTAGATTTCCATTCATCTCTCGTCGAGGAAACGACCCGGAAGGTTTTTGAGATATCGCTTTGGTTAAAAGTGAATTTCTTGAACCCGACGGTAATACTATACTATACTATAATTGTTTCTATCCTTATTATTACTTATATTATATATTATATATATTTTATACGTATTAGTTTGGACGGATCAGTTTTTGGCGCCGTTGCCGGGGAGAGGTGTAGCGATTTTTACGGGATTGTTTGTGTTCAAGCCTTGAAGACCCTTCCTTGTGAAGTTATTTTCTTAAAAAAAAAAAAAAAAAACCAAAAAGTACAAAAATATTTTCATTTTCTTTTTAGTATAATTATCATATAATAATAAAAAAATCAAAAAAAAATCAAAAATATAAAAACATTATCCTTAATTATCAATAAAAATCATCATCAATATAATGCTTTCAACTGAAGCATTATCATAATAAGTTCCCGAACAAAAGATTTAAAACTTGCCTTTGTGTCACTTGTGAAATACGGCTCACCTTTAATTGATAAACAAACTATAAGAGGAGGTATAAGGTAGGGTTGTTCTAGTAGAAACTTTCGACCCGAAAGGAGAAGGTTTTTAATAGCTTCGCGCTTTCCCGCTCCTCCACTCCTTTGTGCGTTTGTCTTTTAAAAAGCTACCGTGAAACAAGTTGATTATTGGTTTAAGTTGTCTTATCTCATTTTGTCCATTAATAAAATATGTTGGCTTAAAATTCAAAAAGCCAAATATAATCTTCTTTTCTTCTTATCCATTTAATTCTTTTCTTAACCATCATTTGTTTAATTCTTATGCTTTACGCGATTAGAGAATGTTCGTCTTGTGGAGCTTTGTACAATAAATCATGTGGTTGTTCAAAAGGAGGTCTCGTAGACAAGTTCGTTCGTGATCCTAATAAAACGCCCGACTCGTCTCAACGACCTCCTATAGTTTGTGTGAAGTGTGGAAACCCGGTTGAAGGTCCATCTTGTCAAGGATGTGCTCTATGGCGGAAGAAATTAAAGGAAGTTTGGTTTACAACTTGTCATGAAAATGGAATTAACCAAGACCTTCTAAACACTTCCGAGTCATCCGATGACGATACCAACGTTGTTAATGCTCCTCGAGAGCCATTCGTTGTCAAACAGGACCCCGGTGAAAATTCCTCGCAAAGTCCTCCACAAATTAACCACAATTGTTGTTACGAGTGTGGTGATTCGTTAGATGGAATCTTTTGTCAACAATGCACTTGTAAGTCTTGTGGGAAAGGTGCTCACATTGGTTATAATTGTCCACCGAAAGCTCCGATTATCTCTAATCCGGAACCATGCAATCAAACCATTGATGAGCTCCCACAAACTTTGCCAAGTTTTGATCCGACGTGCTATTCCGAAAAAGAAAATTCATTACCTTACGTTTCAAAACCTAACTTTGTTGATGATTCTCCTAACATTTTCAACCCACCTCCACAACCTCCTATCTATTCTTGTGAATTTTGCGGGAACGATGCTTGTTATGGTCACTATTGTACACCTCAAGTTCCGTTTATCTATCCGGAACCGTGTTACAATCAAGACTTTAATTTCCCGCATGATTTTCAACAACAATATCTTTGTTGTGAATATTGTGGGGGCCCGCATGAGACTTTTGAATGTCAACCGTTGAATTATTATGAACCTAATCAGTGTTATGATTCTAATTATTCCAGTTATGACCAATTTGATAATTTTCACCCACAACAATACCTTTGTTGTGAAAATTGCGGGGGTTCTCATGAAACTTACCAATGTCAACCAATGAATGAAGATTATTATCACAAGCAAAATTCTTGCTATGATTATAATTCTTTTGGTTTTGACCAATTTCAACCCCCGCAATATATCGTCAATCATCCAATCTCCAATGTTCAAAATAGCCTTTTCAATGCTCAAAATGAGCTTCTCAATTCTCAAAACAAGCTTATGGAGCAAATGACATCCATATGTGATATGGTTGGTCAATATATGCAAAAGAAGGAAGAAGAAAAGCGAATTGCGGAAGAGCAAGCGACTAAAGATCGATATTGGAAGATTCCCATTTGCTATGATGATGACGAGGACGATACCATTGCAATCACATCCATTTCATCAACCAAGGAGCCCGTTAACTCTCTAAGTATGAGGGACGAGCATCTTGACACTATTTCGGCAACGAAATCGAACGAAGCAATAAAGTCTAGTGTTGAGAACCTTGTCTAAATCCCAAGTGAGTCCAAGGGTATTCCTGACAGTGTGTGTGATATGCCTCTTTGTAACAATCCTACCCCTCTTGAAGCTTTCAAAGAACACTCTGAGACTATCATCGATTCCAACAATGATTATTCTTCGAGTGATGACGATTCTTATGAGAACATCGATTATGTCGATGCATCACCTCCTGATGCTGAGATTGTCAGCTTAGAGGTGGTGGAGATTGTTATCCCGAAAGTTAGAGGTATTGATGATGATATTCTTCTAACAATCAAAGACGATATCCTTCGTGAAAAATTGTTGAATGTCAATCTTCTTATTGCTAACATCGAAGCATTAAAAGATAATCCCGTTCCATATTTTGATTTTGTAACCAAGTCTCCCTCCATATTTCCTAACTCTTTCTGGGAGGAGACTAACACCTTTGATAATTCTTTAACCGAATCTGAAACTTTTCACTTTAATCTGGAAGAGAATAGTAGTGGCAGTACCACTACTCGTTTTGATTATTCTCTTCCGGATTATGAAGCCTTCTATCTTGATAACGATCATATTGAAGAGAAGAGTAGTGGCAGTACCACTACTCAGTCTGATATTTCTCTTTCTAAATATGATTCGTTTATCTTTGATTTTTCAATCAATCCGTTTCCTCATACCGATAGGAGTGATTTATATCATGAGGAGTTCGCCGGTGAATTTGCTCACATCATATCTCCATCGGAGTATGATTGTTTCTGCTTTAAGAATGAGCCAGAGATGGGTAATTTCACTATGGATGTGGTGAATGATATTTTTCCAACAAGAGAACCAGAAATTCATGTGCCTAATGTTTTGCCCACCCAACAGGGTGCGTGATCCTGCTTTCTCCAGTGTTAAACCACTTTGCTCCATTTATCAATCACGAAAATGAGGCTATAAAGTTTTCAATCCTGTATTACCTTGCTTCAAATGAGGAAAAAATCTCCTCATCTTTTATCTTCAACCGGGCTTATAAAATCCTTCAAAGAATCATTCTTTCTTGATTTTTCTGAAAGCCCGATGATGATTTCTAGAGGGGGACATTCCTATCTTGGATGTTCCGTTTCTCCATTTCTATCCTCCTTGACAAGCTCATGAATGGGGGGTCGAGTCGAGCTTGTGACTCGGTTAACAAAAAAACACAAAGGCGCTATCGTAGGGTGGCAACCCATGCTTATCCTAATATAATATTAATAGTATTAATGAATAAGTGTATTGTGTTGCTGATGAGGCTCGCCTCTACCTTTCTCGTGTCTTGTGGTTTTTGTTTTATTGTCCAGGATTGCCCGGATTTTTGAAGCCTCTCGTGCTCGTGGTTTTTGTCCTTCGATTCACGTGCAGCTTCACATCCTCAGCTGTCATTGAGGGGAACAATATCCTAATCTTACGACCTAAACGTTTTTCTATTGGCATAATTAAAAACCTGTCTAAAATTTACTTAGAGACCCTTCCCCCCCATAAAACATTGAGGACATTAGTTTCGAATACTAGTATGGGGATCTATCGATACAGATTTTGCTGCAGCCGTTGTAGAGTTCCACAGATAATCCCTGGTTTTTTACCATCAGAAAATTTTGAAAATAACCAAAAAAAAAATGGAACAAAATTAAAAAAAATTCAAAAATAAAATAATGTTTGTCACTAAATTTGACTTTCCTGCATGGGTAGAATAGAATAATTTTTGACCCGATCGAGCGTGTTTGAGGTGCTCATAGCTTGTTCCTTAACTTTTAGATAAGCATTCGCCACATTGCGAACAACGAAAAATTATAGAGTTTAGGGGAGTATGTAGTTAATGACTAAACAAGGAATTATTTAGAACATACTTAAACAAGCTCAAGTATGTAATTTGTCTGGCTTTTTCTCCCATAACTTCTAACAACCGGTATTAATGAATGCGATGCTATTTTTGATAATTAAACTTAAATCAACAATTTTTTTTTGAAGTCAATAGTTTTAGTTCAAATTTATGCTTAAATTTTCTAAAAAGGAATTTTCTCTATATCATGGCAATATAAAGTGTTAAAAAAATGATGAAAAATGTGGCAATGATAATAATAAACTGTGGGCTAATAAAAGTTTACTGCATCTTGCCGGCTCACAACCGATGTTGTAGTCTTCTAAATAAGGCACATAGTATTTATCCAAAAGAGGGGGATGTATACTGATAAAAGTTTGCTAATCATCAAGGCCGCACTACCACCATGTTAGCAAGCCTTCTAAAAGAGTCTAAAGAATATCCTAAGTTTAAAGGATGAATAATTGTATTAAGTGAATGTAAACGTGAATTAAATAAAAATCATGAAAAATAACTTTTTCTTAAATTAAATTGATATTGAACTAAGACTATATTCGTTTAAGAATGTGAATTATATTATAATACTGGTGAAACCTAAGAGCGATTTTTGAAAACAAAGGTCCGAGAACCCGATACTAGTCTCTTTGAGGTGTCAAAAGCCTGGTCACTTAGGCTGAAGGTGGGTGATGTGCAGATAGAGCGAAAGTCGCTGCAGTGGGATGATCTCGCCTCAAACTCTATTCAAATCATCGTGTGAACGTGACGCCATAGAAATTTTGTGCAAAAACGATTGGATCCATGGTTGAAATTCGAAATGGCACATTCACCTAATATATAATAATTGTCGAGAGTGAAAAGTTCACAAGTTACAAATATGAGTAGTGTTAGCATCTTAACTTATATTTAACGGTGATTTTGTTTTAAGCTTGGTTTGGAATAAGTGAAAAGAATCCGGGAACTGATGAATTTTATACCTTTTTTGTGGGCTATTCAGGATTGCAATGGCGTCTTGTTCTATGATCCCTAAAAGTTATAAAATAACGAAAGTCAAACATGTTAGTTAGTTGCTTAAAAAGAAAAGTATAAAAAAAATTGAGAAAAAATACAAAAATATATGTGGGAATAAGTGTATATATTGAAAAATGGTAAAAATGGGGCTTTTCAAAGCTATTGATTCTTTAATTACCCTTGATGAACACTTAGCTACTATTCGAGGTAATTAGTCGAGGGGGATTGAGATTTTTAGTTTTCTTACTACAGGAGTTTAGTTCTATGTGGCTATTAAAAATCCCCCAAAGGAGAGCTTCTGATTTGGAGTCTAAGTATGGTTTTTAGGTCCAAACTGTTTAGTGTTCGTTCAGATCCGAAACTGAGTAGTTAAAAGTTTGATTTTATTGGGGCACTTAAGAGGGGATATAAATTATTGGAAAATTCATGGAGATAGTAAACTCATAATATTGAATGCGTGATTTTTGGTAAAATTTATAAAGGTCAGTAGGTGTGGTTTAGAAAATGGTAAAGTGACACTAAAATTCTGCATTTTCGGGTAAATTGTTAAACATTGAAAAAGTGTGTAACCGAATTAGTAAATGTTGGGCATGGTTTTGGGGTGACCCATGAGGGTAAATAAACACCTTAGACATCCATCATATTATTGTTACATGGGCATAAGCATTTTGGCTTAGTCGCGTGTAACATACGTTTGTTTGTTTGTATAGTTTTGTGCAAGGAGTTTGGGGAATTTTGATAGGTGTAAAATACACATATTCGTTAACACCAAAAATGACCCTAAATGACCAAAAATACAGTGAAAATGGCAAAGATATGTGTGTTTTTGTGTTTTGTGTATGCAGGTATGGATAAAGCAAAAATCACGAGAAAACCGTCAAAAACGGGCAAACACGAACACGAGAACGGAAGAGCACAAAAAAAGCCGGGAAATCAAGCCAAAGTCAAAAAGTCAACCAATGGTCAAACCCTCAGTCAACTCTTCATCAAATCAGTCAAACCACAAAAGGACAAAAATTCAAAGTTACAAATATAGTCCTTCAAGTTTCAAAAGTTACACAAAAAGCCCTTAAGAACTAAATGGGCTTATTTTCCCTTATACCTTACCCGGCCCAAATTTCCTTAACCCATTATCCTCAATACATAGTCCAAGGGCCAATTCTGCCATAATTGAAAGATATTTAAAACACCCAAACTTTCATTAAGCAAAGAGAGGGACTTACTTTGCCAATAGCCAAAGTTCAAATTCTTTTTAACTGTTTTCAGTTAGAAAAAGGCGCCAAGAAGTAAAAACACTATTCATCATCTCTTCCAAAAATTACCACGCAGTCAAACAAGGGGCTTTTCTCAATTGAAGGGTGATTTAGACAATTCAAGGAAAGATGAACAAGATGGCAAGGTTAATTAAGTAATCTTAAGACACTCATTGGCTCACTTAGCAAAAGAATGCCACGTGGAAGCAAGGAAGCATAAGAGATTGCTTGGTTTTACAATGGTATCACTCACACAACAAGCATAAATGTCTCATCAATGGATTGCCAGCTTGGCAATCCGTGTGAGATACGTTTGTGATCCAACGGACAAGATCAAAGCTGTTTCCCCAACGACTTGTGAAATTAAAATCACGCCTTAGTTTAGATGATGATTTGAATGAGAGAAAAGATATTTTTGATTATCCATAACTACAAATTAAAAGCAACAATTAAAATAAGAACACAAAAGGAATTAAATACTTAAAACAATTAACGGGAAACAAATAAAACGCGACGAATAAGCAAGTATATTAAAATTAACTCCTAAAAATGCAAACAAAATTTCTAAACCTAAAATAAGACTAAATAAAATTTT
>BQNB010135778.1:5088-18106 GCA_026074375.1 Tanacetum coccineum | reverse complement strand
GTATCCCCCTCGCGGGTTTATGAAACTTTTAAAAGAGTTAAATGCGAGGCTATGAACTCACCTTAACAGGGGAAATCTGATTGATGGTAAAAGTATATTAGGTGAAAGTAATGGCTTCGTCACGCAACCTAGGGTAATATGTCAAGTCTTAGTATGGTGGTTCATGTTTCAAAACTTCATAAAGTTTAACGTATTACTTTGATTTATTAATTTATGGAATATTGTATCACTGTTCGGGCTATCATAATCCAGAGGCCATGTAGTATTGTTTGAGGAGCCATGGCACTTTAAATCGTAAACCCAGCAAACTCGTTAAAACAAATACCCAAATGGAACCCCTCACATGAAATTCCCTAGTAATGTGATATGATATAGATTTAAGCTTCTTCAAAAGCTAGTCGATGATAAATTATGTTACGTTAATAACATAATTGGTTTTATGTGTTTTGATCGATAAACAAAAACAATTATATATATATTTATAATTGTATAAAAATATTTCATTTCTACCTTTAAGAATGCAAAAATGGCAAAATATACTATTGGTTTATAAATTTTATAAAATATTTAATTTCTACATTTAAGAATGCAAAAAGAATTTACACTTTATACCCTTGGTATATAAATATTTGCAAAATTAGTCCTTTTTATATAACTTTTTACAAAATCGACCCCTATTTTTTAGAATTAGCAAAACAAGTCCCTGTGATTTAACTTCATTATATTTACAAAAATAGCCCTTGTATTTTAAAGTTTTGAAAATTGGCAAAATATACCCTTGCATGCATGAAAATGTTACGATTTTAGTCCATATTCCATAATAATGTGTGTTTTGATTCAGAAATCGGTTTTCAGCTTCTGGATTATGAAAATAAGTTAATATAAGTCACTTTTACTAGTTTATAGCTTATTAAATAAGCTAAAGAGCTTAATATTTCAAAAAGGGTCATTTTGGGTTCGAACCTTTAACCTGATGGGTTTAAAACGTTATGACTTGATTTTAGGTTTATAGAAATGTTAGTTGGACTTATTAGGATTGATTATAATGATATATTTTAGCTTATAGCTTGATTAACGCACAAAATGAGCTTATTAGGGTTTATATGCACGAATTAGGGTTCGGTTTGGTTTTGGAGTTTTCAAAGCATTTTTTTTGTTGTATGAAAAGGTTATAACAGATTATGAAATGATCTAAGAACATTATATAAACATAAGAAATGGATTTAGGCTTACTAGAACTTGATGTGAAGCGAAATGGGTCAAAATGGGTCGTTACGGGGCGTATTGGCTTGGAAATGACTTCAAGACTTCTTGGTTGGTTTTTATGGCTTCAAATCTTCTTTATGGCTTTCTATACTTCTGCTTGAGTGATCATTTTGAGAGTATAAGAGTTTGTGAATGAGTTTGGAGTGTGAGGTTTCGGTTCTATTTATAGCAGGTCTAAACCTAGGTGCCCAAGTCTTATACTTGGAGTAGTGGCCAAGACTAGACTAGGGTGAGTGTTTAGAGCTAGCTAGTATACTATTGAGAGGTGGAGAGGTTTTAGAAAGGCTCGGTTTTCCAAGAAATGACGAGGCAAGGTTTACCTTGGTGTGCAAGGTTTAGCCGTGAGTAGGGGTGAGTAGAGTGGTGATGAAGGTGCTTAAGATTCTAAGGAGGTGAGTCATTGAGGTGCTTGGTGTTTTAACTTAGGAAAACTAATGTAAAATGGGTTAAAATGGTTTCGGGTCATATGGGTCACATGTTAGAGTTTGGGGTTTATACTTTAGTGTTTTTCAAGTTAGGGTTAGGATTAGGACTGAGATTAGGGTTTAGGATTAATGTTAGGGTTCAGATTTAGGTTTAGGATTAAGGTTTCAGATCTAGATTAGGGTTTCAGATCATGTTTAAGGTTTATGGTTTAAATTTAGAGTTTAGAAGTGATTTAGGGTTAGATTAGGTTAAATGTGTGCTAGGGATGTTTGTACATTGTGCTAGAATAGGTTGTATGAAAACTAGGAGAAATTTGGAGAGAATTAAGGCTTATTTGAATTCGTGCTTTAATTACGTTGTGGATTAAGGGCTTGTACATTGGTTTTGGAGGAAAAAAATATATTTGAATTTGGTGCATTATACACTTGTACACAAGCCTTGGATGCTTGTACACTTGATTTGCATGTATACGCTTCTTGTAATTAGGGTTTTGTAATAATCGATATAAACGTTAACGGATAAAGTTTTTTTTGATATAACGTTGTAAATGGTACGTTAAATGGATAATGTACTTGGTAAAAATGATATTAAGATATAGACTTGACATATTAGGATGTTTACATGATATAAACATAGATATAGATGGCATTGGTAGAGGTTGCGTGAGCTCGTTTACTTTAGAGATGCAAGTTATGTTGCATAATGAGATAAAGCAAAAATTTCCCTGTAAAAAGGTGCTATATATAATTAATGGATATTATAGTGTATCTAATTTAATAGATGTATAATTATATTGATGAAAATTGTGGGTTGTTATAAAATTCGTCTTCATCAACTTGTGTATTTTCTTTTTGAGTTTCTGCTTGATTAATGTTCTGAGTAGAAGTGATAGTTGGTGCTTGATTTGTAGTTTCAGGTGTTGTTTGAATGTTCAATGGAGGTATATCTACAACAACGGTTGTTGAAGTAGATGAAGTTGTGTTGTGTTGTTGACGTTGATCATGTGCATTAGCAGCAGTTACAACGGAAGACATTGACACAACTGGAGTTGTTCCATTGAGTAATTCATCGAACATCAGACTAAATAGCAAATCCAGCTCATTTGATGTTGTTACTGTCTCAGCTGTATGAGGAACATTTTCTTGACTTTGGGGACCGGGACTTAAACTATCATGTTCAAGTGCTGTTGTCGGACATTGTGGAACAGGGTTAAAACTGACGTGATCTGACGCCATTTGAGGCAATTCGTCAAAGTTAACATGAATGGTTTCGACTATCACTATGGTTCTCTTGTTATATACCAGATAAGCTCTTAACTGAGTAGAATTGTTAGGAATACGAAAAGTATCGGTCACTTTTAATATAGTTAGTCATAGCTCGTAGATTAATCATATGTAATGTTAGTAAGTTAACCATGCCAAAGGCTCAGGGAAATCCCATGACAAATCCCATGACCGGCCCCTTGCTATTGTTTAAATACCCTCTCCACACATGGAGATGGTGTTGGTTGGTTGGTTCATTTTTACACTTAATCTAATCTTTCTTTCTTGGTTACTTTCTCTCACTAGAACCATCCTCCCATCTACTTTCTCTCTCTAGATTTATTTATTGTTCTTTGGTGTTATAGATTACTAGTATTCTACAATTGGTATCAAGAGCCATGGAGTGATTTTGCTTAGTTTTTGTGTTTGGGTTGTTTCGTTTTCTTTAACCGTACCTTTCTTCTTGTTTCTTTTGTTCTAAGCTTTTGTGTACACTAAAGGATCATTTACTAGGATATAGGTGTACAAGCTTTGAATAAAGAAAATTTTCATCTTTGTACATTTTTTATGTTCGAAAAAGTCTTAGAAAGTATAATTCTTGATTTCAAAAATTTTGGCTTAAAAACCATAAAGTTTTCATTTTTAAGGTACCTATAGGCTTAGTAATACTAGTTGTACAAGAAATTTTGGGAAAAAACGATCAAAAGTGTGTCATTTTCTATTTTGGAAAATTTGAGTTTCGTGCAGTTGAAGGCGAATTAGCAACTTTCTTTGGAAGGCGAATTAGGAACTTTCTTTGGAAGGCGAATTAGCAGTTTCCTTTGCAAGGCGAATTAGCAGTTTCCTTTAGAAGGCAATTTAGCAGTTTCCTTTGGAAGGCGATTTAACAGTTCTTCAAGTGCAAGGTGATTTAACAGTTCATCAAGTGCAAGGCGAATTAACAGTTTTCCAAGTACAAGGCGATTTAACAGTTCTCCAAGCAAAGGCGAATTAACAATATTTCGTTGCAATGCGATTTAACAGATTTCCCAGTACAAGGCGATTTAACAAGTATCCCTTTACAAGGCGATTTAACAGATTTCCATGTACAAGGCGATTTAACAAGTACCCCCTTACAAGGCGATTTAACAACTTCTAAAAGGAAAATTAATTCACTTGAACTAAAGTTAAAAACTCAAATTTGCTAAAGTAAATTATATGGTTTATCTCTTTGATTTGTAAAATCCTATGAAACATCCAATTGTCTTCCCCGTTTTATCAAGAGTTGTAAAATCACGTATAGTTTCAAGATGTACAAACACTCAAAAGACAACTCACTAAAAACATAATTACTTTCAATCACCGTTCGATCTTCAAGTAATCTAATTACATCAAATCAACATGGATCCAATTATTCTACTTGGACAAAAGAATACTCTTGCTGAGTACATGATACTCTCTGGTGCTGACAATCGTCCACCAATGTTGGACAATGACCTGTATGATTCTTGGAAAAGTAGAATGGAATTATACATGCAAAACAGAGAGCACGGAAGAATGATACTTCAATCAGTTGAACATGGTCCACTTATTTGGCCTACTATTGAAGAGAATGGGGTGACCAGAACAAAGAAATATACTGAATTATCTACTGCTAAGAAAATTTAAACTGATTGTGATATGAAGGCAACCAATATCATTCCTCAAGCTCTACCAACTAATATCTATTCACTTGTTAATCATCACAGACTTGCCAAGGATTTATGGGAGAGAGTTCAATTACTAATGCAAGGTACCTCTTTGACTAAGCAGGAAAGAGAGTGTAAACTGTATGATGCATTTGATAAGTTTACTCACATCAAGGGGGAATCACTTCATAAGTATTACTTGAGATTTACTCAGCTGATTAATGACATAAACATTTACCACACAAAAATAGAGCATTTTCAAGTTAATACCAAGTTCTTAAACAGTCTTCCACCTGAATGGAGTAAGTTTGTGACCGATGTCAAGATTGTAAAAGATTTTCATACTACCAACTTTGATCAAAATTCATGCCATATCCTGAACAACCACGAACTCTATGCAAATAAAGTTTTTCATTCTGCGTGAAGCCAATCAGATCCACTTGTTATTTGTTGCAAATCAACAATGACACCACCTCAATCAACACTTATCAATCTTCATACAACAATCCTTAGCTTTAACAACAGTTTCCCTTCTCGTATGGAACAATTTCATCCAACTTACATTACTCATCTACTTATCCAGTCACAATCTCAATTTAATCATTCCATCGTTTCCACCCATCGTATCCATATTAGTCCTCAGGAATCATCAAACATCATTGTTTTACAAATTGTTATCAATCACCTCAAAGTTTTTACCACAACGATGACTGTGTCACCTCTTGTGACTCAAGTTTTGTGTTCTTGTTATTCTCTTTCAGGAGATGATCTAATTGCTTGTCTCAACAAGGCAATAGCTTTTTTAACAGTTGTAGCTTCCTCAAGGTTCCCCTCAACCAATAATCAACTTAGAAATCTATCGAATCCAAGAAACCATGCCACTATTCAAGATGGCAGGGTCACAATGCAACAAAACAAAAAAAAAAAAGGTTCAGGGGAGACAAATGGTAAAGTATATTCTGGTAATTTTTTTTTTCTTCTTTTTTTTTTTTTTTTAATTTTTTTTTTTTTTTTTTTTTTTTTTTTTTGTTTTATGGTAATGGGTATAAGAAGTAATGTACTAGTTATGGGAAAAACAATGAAGTGGACAGGCAAGGGTTGTAAAATGTTATAACTCTCAAGGTGAAGTACATATGGCTAGGAAATTTACTCAACCCAAGCGACTGAGGAATGCAGCATGGTATAAAGATAAAGCAATGTTAGTTGAAGCTCAAGAAGCTGGACAAATTTTGGATGAAGAGCAACTTGCATTTCTTGCAGATCTAGGGGTTCCAAACGGTCAAGCTGTTCAGACAATCATTCAAACAATGCTGCTTTTCAGACTGAGGACCTGATACTTTTTAATTTCAACTGTGAAGAGGTCTCGAATGCAAAGCGGTTCTTATGTCCTAATATTTCCAACTATGTTATGATGTTATCTCGAGGTTACCCATTCTGAAACCTATCTAAGGATATAAAACCAAAATCAAAGTGTTGTACTTTGCAATGCATGGATTTTACACAATCACCTGTGTGGATTTTACAGATAATTGAGATAATACAGTTATAGCAATATCATTCGTACTCTAAAATATTTGCAAGAAACACAACATGCAACTGTTCAAGATACTACTTTACAAGCACAACAAGATTCAATGATTTTATCTGTGATTGAACAAATGTCAGAACAAATGATTAATCATGTAAATAATTGGGAAAAGGCTAATAAGGAACAAAATAATGAATCAGTAACCGCTGAGCTAGAGAGATATAAAGAACGAGTCAAAACTTTTGATTCACGTTCCTTATATTGATTTAAGCAGTCGTGAAAAAATGATTGATTCTCAAATGAATGATATGATTAAAGAGAAGCTTGCACTAGAAGAACAAGTTGACTCGCTTGAGCAAAATCTTTCTAATTAAATCAAAGAAAAGGAATGTTTATTGCAAACATTCATTGTTTTCAAAAATGAATCCAAAGAAAAAGAAAATAAATATATGGAAAATGAAATTGATTTGGAAAAGAAGATAAAGAAACTTGATAATATAATTTTTAAAGTGGGTCAATCTGCTCAAACAGTGCACATGTTGACAAAGCCTCAAGTTTTTTATGATAATATACACAAATAAGCTCTAGGTTATCAAAATCCATTTTATCTCAAGAAAGCTCATCTGATTAAACCAACCTTGTATGATGGTATTGTTATTTCTACTAAACATGTTGCTATGCATGTGATTGATGATGAGGAAACATTGATTTTAGAAGAAGAGATTCGATCCAAAAAATGTCTGAAAAAGAAAAGATTAGAGCCATTAACAAAAACATTTCTCCTAAACCTATTGATTATGAAAAATTAAATAAACTATCTGATGATTTTGGGAAACGTTTTACTCCACAACAAGAATTGTCAACTGAACAAGCTTTCTGGTTGCGTATGTCCAATCCTACCAATAAACCTTCTGATGCATCACCTGTCAAAATAGAAGCTCCTAAGGAACTTCCTAAGGTAAGCTTGGTAAATGAAAGCCTGAAAAAGCTTAAATTTCACCTTACCAGGTTTGATAATGTGGTGAAGATAAGGACTACACCTGATGCTCGTACATAAGGTGAATGGGGGTTTGAACATACTAAAGCTGTTTTTAACAATGAAATTATTCCATTTCTAAAATCTTTAAAAGACATCTTCAATGTGTTTGATAAAGATCTTCTAAATGAAATAATGGAAGTACAGATAGTTTTTGACCAAATGGACGCTGTTGTTGAATAGTCTTCAGTTGACAAACAATGTTTAGAAATTGCTAAGAAATATTTACTTTTGGAAAATGATCGAAGCTTACAACAAATCATGTCTCAAGATGTTCTTCTTACTATGATGAATCCTATGTCTTTGAATGGTGAATCTGTGAATATGGAAAGAAAGAGAAATGAATCTTGTGATAAGTGTTTCAATATTGATGCTGAGCTTTTGAAATCACAAAATGCACTTAATGATCTTTTGAAAAGTTACTCACAACTTGAAAAATATTGTATTTCTCTTGAATTGTCAATATAACTTAATCAATAAATTTTTCAAAAAGATGAATCTTGTAATAATTAAAATGCTCTCAAAATTCTAATTTTTTTTGAAAATAATGATTTGAAAGCTCAGCTACATGACAAAGATATTACCATTTGTAAGTTGAAGGAAATTATAAAATTAATGAGAGAAAAGTCCAAGGAAGAGAATGTCAAGTATGATTATTGTGAAATAGAGACCAAAAATGTGGAACTAGAGAATAGTGTGGCAAAATTGCTTTCGAAAAACGAGCGTCTTTGTAAAGAAATTAATCATGTGAAACAGATTTTTAAAGATCAGTTTGACTTAATAAAAAAGACATGTGTTCTTACTAAAGAACAGAGTGACTCTTTAATTGATAAACTAAACTTAAAATCTGCTGAAAATGAGGATTTAAAAGCTCAAATTCAAGATAAGGTTTTTGTGATAACATCATTGAAAAATGATTTACGAAAATTAAAAGGAAAAGAAATTGTTGATATTGCTGCACAAACACCATCTGCCTACACTATTGTTCCAGGCATGTTCAAGCTAGACTTAAAACCTTTGGCTCCTATGTTACTGCAAAATAGGGAAGCTCACATAGATTACCTTAAGTACATTTAGGAACAAGCTGATATTCTTCGGGGAATAGTCGAACAAGCTAAAGCAAAACAACCTTTAGATAAAGAGTTAGACATTGCCTGTAAGCATGCCCAACGAATTCAGGAGTTACTTCTATAGGTTCAAGATACATGCCTTAATGCGATTAAACTTAATGAGAAAAAGGTTGCTGTCACACCCATAAAAAGATCAAGAAAGTTAGGTTTTGGTGAACTTCATATCCATAAGAAATTAAACACGGGTAGGAGTCCTTGTCACAACATCAGATTCTAACATACATGTGTTGCTATCTAAGGATTGAGTGTTCTACTAGAATTACGGATCAAAGCCTACATGCAATAAAAAGAATGATATGATCTCGCAAACACCAAGTAGGAACATGAAGAATAAAGTAGAAGCCTAACCTAGGAAAGTTTATAAAAAGAATCGTTGTTTTGTTGAACCTAATCCTGATGTTGAAGTTAAGCATTCACTGTTATATGCTTAATTCTGTGAACAATTTGGGCTACTTGTAAGAAATTTATGTTTGATGGGTGTTCCTGATACGTGTACATTCTTGATTTGTGGGAAAATGGAATAGCCATGCTAAATCTGCTAAGAAACATAAAAAACAAAATATTTTAGAAATACGGGTCATGTATTCACTGAAGTAAGATCAATTGGAACCAACAGGAAGAATTTCACTATAGTTGGTAACGCGTGCTTTAACTAGGATCACTTCAGCTAATGTAGTGACTCCTAAGAAAATCACTTCTCACTCAGTTGAAACGCAAAAACCAGAGCTTAAAGTCTACAGCAGGAAACTCAAAAATGTTAAAAGTGTAGGTTCGAGTAAAAAGTCCGAAGAATGTAGAATTAAGAATTTACCATAGGGAAGCAATCATACTTGGGGATCCAATGTACAGATATTCTTCTTCTTTTTCTCTTGTCATGACAGGTTGTCCAAATTGTTCTTTGGTATCTGGACTCCGGATGTTTAAAACATATGACAGGGAACCGCTCTCAGCTCATGAACTTTGTTAGTAAATATTACTATCTCAAGAGTTATAGTCGAAGGGCTTGAACATAACTTATTTTCTGTTTGGTCCTTTTGCGTACGAGGATCTTGAAGTTACATTTCGGAAAAACACTTGCTTTATTTGTAATTTAGAAGGTGATCTACTTTCAGGATCCAGACATAAATTTGTACACAATTTCTTTTGATGACATGCTTAAAACATCTCCGATTAGTCTTCTATCCAAAGCTTCAAAGACTAAGAGCTGGTTATGGCACCGTCGGTTATCACATCTCAACTTTGGTACTCTTAACAAGCTAGCTAAAAGCCGGTCTTTGCACGAGGGCATTCAAGGCTAAATTTTTCAAAAGATCATCTAGTGTTCAGCATGATGCCATAAGAAAAAACCAAGAATCCTCTTATAAACCTAAAGCTGAGACACTAACCAAGAAAAACTATATCTTTTGGCATATATGGATTTGTGTTTTGCCCGAAGCATGTGGCGTAGTATTACGGGAAAAGGTTATATCTTAGTGATTGTTGATATTACTCAAGATTTACTTGGGTCAGATTTTTAAGGTCAAAAGATGAGGCTCCTGACGCCATCATTAAATTCATCAAAAATATTCAACTTTGTTTGAATGCCACTGTCCGTAATGTTTGAACAGATAATGGAACCGGATTTGTCAATCAGACACTTCGTGAATTTATAAAAATTTGGTATCTACGCAATCAATTAATTTGTTGTCGTACTCCTCAACGAAACGGCATTGTCAAAAGCGAAACGAACTCTTGTGAGCGTGCGCGTTACAATGTTACTTTTTTTAAAGCTCTATTAGTTTTCTGGAACGAAGCAATCAACAAGTCTCTGTTATTACCCAAAATTGTGCTGTTTAAAATCCGCACGATACAACAAACTCATATGAGCTTATGCAAGATAAGAACCAGATTTATCATTCTTTTCATGTCTTTGGTGCACTCTGTTATCTTACAATGACAATGACGACCTGGGTAAATTAGATGCAAAAGCTGACATTGGTATTTTCGTTGGTTACGCGCCCGCAAAGAAAGCGTTCAGAATCTACAACAAAAGAACCCGAAAAATTATAGAAACAATTCATGTGACATTCAATGATCTGACAGCTATGGCTTCTGAACAATTTAGTTCAAGACCCGGGCTTCATTCTATGACTCCTGCAACATCCAGTTCAGGACTCGTTCTACACCTTATTCCTCAACAACCTTGTATTCCACCACCAAGAGATGATTGGGATCGCTTGTTTCAACCTATGTTCGCGGATTTGGAAATACTTTTACTTCATTATTTGGGTTTCTCCAGTTCAAGAAGCTGTTGCTCCGAGAGTTGTGGTTTTAGCCGATTCTCCTGTGTCAACTTCTATTGACCAGGATGCTCCATCAACAAGTATTCCATCAACACAAGAACAAGAACATTCTACAAACATTTCTCAAGGTTTTGAACAATCACCAAAAACACTAATTTTTTGTGATGATCTACTTCATGAATCTGTTCATGAAGACTCGACTCTTCAAGGATCATTATCGAATATGAGACAAACCCACACTCTATTTGAACACCTTGGTAAATGGACTAAGGATCATCCTATAGCAAACATGATCGGAGATACTTCTCGCTCTGTCTCTACGAGAAAACAACTCCAAACAGACACCATGTGGTGTTATTTTGATGCCTTCCTCACTTCTATAGAACCAAAGAACTTCAAACAAGCAATGACCTTACCATCATGGATCGATGCAATGCAAGAAGAAATTCTTGAATTTTAAAGACTAGAAGTTTGGGAATTGGTTCCGTGTCCAGATAAAGTGTTATTGATCAAACTAAAATGGATTTATAAGGTCAAGACGGATGAATTTGGTGGGGTACTAAAGAATAAGGCTAGGCTAGTTGCTCAAGGATTCAAGCAAAAAGAAGGAATTGATTTCGAGGAATCATTTGCACTGGTTGCTAGAATAGAGGCCATTTGTATCTTCGTAGCAAACGCAGCTCATAAGAATATGACGATCTACCAAATGGACTTCAAAACGGCTTTCTGAAATGGCGAGCTCAAAGAAGAGGTCTACGTTTCTCAACCAGAAGGATTTGTTTATCAGGACAACCCATCACATGTGTAAACATTGAAAAAGGCCCTCTACGGTCTCAAACAAGCACCACGTGCATGGTATGACATGTTGTCAAGCTTTCTAATCTCACAACATTTCTCCAAAGGTACAGTTGATCTAACACTCTTCACATGGCAATCTGGGAACGACTTATTACTGGTACAAATTTATGTTGATGATATAATATTTGCATCCACCAATACTGCCATAAGTAATGAGTTTGCTAATCAGATGACCACTAAGTTCAAGATGTCAATGATAGGGCAAATGTCATTCTTTTTAGGATTACAAATTTCTCAAAGTCCCAGAGGTATCTTTATAAACCAATCTAAATATGCTTCTAAAATTGTTAAAAAATATGGTATGCTATCTAGTGATTCTGTAGACACACCTATGGTAAAAAGAGAGTAAACTAGATGAAGATCTATAGGGGAAACCAGTTGATGCTACACTTTACCGTGACATGATTGGATCCCTTATGTATCTTACATCCAGCAGACCTGACCTTATTTTTGTAGTTTGCTTATGTGCCAGGTATCAGGCAAAGCCTACCGAAAAGCACTTAAATGCGGTTAAACGGATCTTTTGATACCTAAAGGGAACCATTAATATGGGTCTCTGGTACTCGAAGGACACCGATATGTCACTTACAGCATATGCATATGCCGACCACGCAGGGTGTCAGGACACTAGACGTAGTACATCAGGAAGCACTCAATTCTTAGGTGATAAACTTGTTAGCTGTTCTTCCAAGAAGCAAAAGTGCACTGCGATATCGAGTACATAGGCGGAATATATTGCCTTATTTAAGTGTTGTGCTCAAATCCTATGGATGGGTTCACAGCTAACAGATTATGGTTTTCAATTCAATAAGATTCCTCTGTACTGCGACAACAAAAGTGTGATTGCTCTATGCTGCAACAACGTACAACACTCAAGAGCCAAGCACATTAATGTACGATATCATTTTATAAAGGAGCAGGTAGAGAATGGAATTGTGGAACTCTACTTTGTTCGGACGGAATATCAATTGGCTGACATCTTCACCAAACCTTTGCCAATAGAAAGATTCAACTTCTTGATCGAAAAGCTCGGTATGAGAAGCATGTCTCCAGAAACGTTGATACATCTGGCAGAGGAAACAGACAAGTGATGGTGGTAACTCATATCCTGTATCATATGTACATAAGAAAACATAAAAACATAAAAATATTTTCTTTTAATATAAATTTTTCAAAAACATAATTAAAAATTAAAAAATCAGAAAATATAAAAATATGTATCTATGGCATGTCTTCTGAATATCGATAACATTTACGGTCTTAGAAATGTCATTTAATAAGGATACGAGGCTGTAAATAAAGTTCGAGCAGAAGTTCAAAAGCTTTCAAAACATGACAAAAATGGCTTGCTATTATTTCAGATAGCAACCCGGTCATCATCTTAAAGGCAAGTATTTCAAAAAGAAATCTTGACCTCTCAATGGGAATTTATTCTCAGGCATGGTCTACTTTATGACCATACAAAGGCTTGTGTTTACTTTGCAACACAACCCGTGCTTTCTATATTCCATAAGTGTACGTGTCAGTGCGCTTATGTGTGAAAATAAGAGAGATCTTATTTAA
>BQNB010135777.1:0-16915 GCA_026074375.1 Tanacetum coccineum | reverse complement strand
ATATTGGACAAAATAGCCCTTGCAGTGCAAATTGAGAATTTAATATCATTCGTTGGATCATATAAAGATGGAGGGTAGAGATGAGTCCCCCAGTATCCAAAAAAGGTTTGATATCTAAATGAACTTAAATCATACGAGAATTGTCCATTTTTTGTTACTTTTTTACCATTTAGAAAGAAAACAACTTTTGAATGAGATGTCTAGTTAAAGCATCATCTTTGACCCTTTGTAGGGACCAGATCCGAATATTAAGCACTCAATGCTACCTTATACAAATTCAATTTCTCCTACGATGAGAGGCGGAACCAGGATTTTATGTTAAGGGAAGCTGAGCTTAACATAAAATTATAGTAAAAAATGCTCAGTGATGTATCTATGATTTTATTTCAAACCATGATACAACGAGCATAGTTTGACAAGTAAATTCGTTCTAGTGTTGTATTTGATAGTTTAAGTTATTAGTTTTTAATTTGAACTTTAATCAACATAACTATATGATTAAGGAAGGCTCATTGCAAAAGTTATTACTGTAAGAAAATAGCTATTGGACCGGATAACTAATGTATAAAGTGAGTTGATTATATATAACTCATCATCCACTAGTCATCCTATTAGCTCCGTCATTACTTAACAGAATCATAAGTGAATTCAAATGTATATGATCCTGATTCATGAATTTAGTCGTCTAAAGGTTAAGCACTCTAGTTACCAATAAAAGCACTTGCATCAAAGCACAAGTACACTCTGGTACCCGTAAGTACATGCACTCAATATTCTGATATTCATTAATTCATATATATTATTTCTTTTTGACCTTAACCATTTATATTGCAAACATTCACTTAGATGTTACTAAAACGATCTCTCCTGAATAGATAATAGAGCGTGATCGGTTCGTTTCTGTTGTTGCAGGTTAATTTTTTTTTGTCAACACTGAAAATTGAACCGAACGAATACGAAACAGAATTTGAATTCGCTTCGATTTTCGGGTTGACCCGAATAACCCGAATTACACAAGTTTTAAAAAAAAAATATTACATAGATATTTAGCAAAAAAATTTATTTCAAGCATAAAAAAGTTCTTTATATTAGGATAAAACTTTAATGGTCTTTTTATATATAAAAATATATAAAAAATATATACATTTATATAAATTCGATTTTCGGTTCGGTTTTCGGTTCAGATTGTCAAATACATATCTAACCCCAAAACCGAATTGGTAGTTCGGTTCGGTTTTGGCAAATTCGGTTCGGTTATTAGTTCAGTTCGGTTGTTTTCGGTTTATTCGGCTATTTCGGTTTTTCTGCTCACCCCTAAATAGATTATGATGTCTTATTGGCAGTCCTCTAATAGCCTGATCGATCTACCACAGAAACGATGAAAAAAGAACAATAAATGTCTAATAGTGAAATAAAACTAAACATGGTCCTTTGGGCTCAAATCTGCGTAAAAAGCGCACTTAGTTTGTAATATGTTAATAACGTAAACAAGGCATAGTCAATATCGCATATACAGTTACCGCCTAACTATTTCGGCATATAAGACGTTTTATCAAGTAAGCTACAAGGATTTTAGTTCGGATTTGATCTTGACATTACCTTTGGTGACAAATGCGTACCAATTACCAATATATTAGTTTTACGTGTTGCTTCTTAATTAGCTTTGCTGATTCGTTCTTAGGGCATGCTTGGTTGGGGGTAATAAGATGTAAGGAATAGGAATGAAAATCAAACATGATGGTTGGTTGGAGATAATGTAATCCTTCATTACCCTATAGTGTGCAATACCCCATTCCTCAACATTTTGAGAGGAATAAAAAATCAACCCACCGGTACATAGTGTCAACTGCCTAATTTTATTTTTTTCCCACTTTTTTATCCTTTTTAATTTCAATATTTTGCTCATGTTACTATATGTTTCTTTTTATTTTCACTCAATACACCATTTTAATTTTATTTTTAAATTGCGTACCCATGTTTGTTTGCTGCTTATTCTTGGTTCTCGGGATTGGATTGCAATTTTTTTTCCTTCAAAACCATAATACACACTAATTCCAATCGTAATGTTGTTTGATGACTGCCAATTTTATTAAAGTATGATATAGTTTGTTGTTAATTTGATGTTGTGTGTCTAGTTTTGACATTATTTTTTGTTAAAAGATATTTTTCACTATTATAATATATAAAACAAATACTATTTTTATCATTTAATATTTCATTCAAGCAACAACAATGCAATGATAATTGCCCATTGCATTCCTTTG
Organism: Tanacetum coccineum; assembly: GCA_026074375.1. NCBI lineage: Eukaryota > Viridiplantae > Streptophyta > Magnoliopsida > Asterales > Asteraceae > Tanacetum > Tanacetum coccineum. The sequence continues at coordinate 14,651 of BQNB010135777.1, read as the reverse complement.
TATTATCATTGACATTTCTTTTTCCATTCCTTTATCTTAACCAAGCACCCCATTAGTTGTTATTTTTGTTATCAAATTTCCCAATATTAATAGAGTTAATCCAACAATTTCACTAAACCGTGTTTATAAGGCAAAATTATTACTTCTTATATAGTTATTAAACAAGCGTGATTGCCCGCGCGATGCTGCGGGGCGTTAATATTTTTTTTGCTGGTTTATTTTTTCGGTCTCATGTTTAATACTTTGTTTTTTTTCTTATATGAGCTTATTTGTTGGGCCTCATGTTTAAAAATTTGTTTTTTTTTTGCTATTTGGGTTTTTTTTGATATAATTTTATGAGATTTGGGTAAATATGTGTTAAGCATGATTGTTCGCGCGTTGATGCGTGACATTAATTGATGCGAGGCGTTAAGTTTATTTATTTATTTTGTGCGGGTTTATTTTTCCGGTCTCATGTTTAATAGTTTTTTTTTATATGGCCTTATGTGTTAGGCGTCATGTCGTGGGTATTTTTTGATCTGAATAAATCAGTACTTTTGTAATATTTTTTTTCCTACTTTGTGCCGAGCAATTTTTTTATATTAATTTGTGCGGGTTTATTTTTTCGGTCTCATGCTTAATAGTTTGTTTTTTTATATGGGCTTTTGTGTTTGGTCTCATGTCGCGGATATTTTTGATCTGAATAAATAAGTACTTTTGTAATTTTGTTTCCTATTTTGTGCCGAACAAATTTTTTTTAAAGTTGCTAAGTTAAAGAAAAACAAAAACAAAAAAAAAATTTGTCAAATGGGCCGGCCTAAAATGGGAGCCCAATGGGCCGGTTACTGTAGCAACGCATGCCAAAACGGCAGCGTTTTAACCCTTTCATAGTATATGTATATAATTGGTTGAAGAGACCAAAATTTATATTTACAAACTTATAAAGATTCATAAAAATAATTAAAAACAAAGTTACTATCTCCGTCTCAAAATTATTGTCCATCTTTTCTTTTTGTTTGTCTCAAAATAATTGTTCACTTCTAAAAATAATAGTTAGATTTGTTTAAGTTTATCATATTATCCTTAGTTTAAATTGGTATTTACAAACATAAAAGTAAACACTAATTAATTATCAAAGGGTAAAACTGTCTTTTTTTTGCTTTCGTAGAAACCAAATCAGTAATTAATGCATTTTTCTTAAACTGATTATTTTTTGTCTGTGAATAATAATTTTAGGACAAAGAGAGTATTAAAGGGTACTACTATTGGTACCCCATGACCCATATACACTACAACATTTACCATTTTCCCCAGCGATAAATCCGTGGAATCTCGGGCGACTTTTCGCTGGGGATAGGTTTCCCAAGAGTCGAACGGAAAAGCTCGAAGGGGATACGTTCTCGGGCGACACCGCCGGTCCCACATTGTTTCAGTCAAACAATTAAGTGCCACGGTGGAGGGTTTTCCCGGGCGACATGTCGCCCGGGATAATTATTTTATAAAATGACTAATTAATATTGATGTTTGATTAATTAATTAATTAATTAAGGAGAATCCCGGGCGACATGTCGTCCGGGAAAGTGTTTCAAATAATTTGACTTTTCAACGTTAGAAATAATTTTGTCGTTTAGTGACACCTTTCCCGGGCGACATGTCTCCCGAGATAGTCTTGCAATATTTTTTTGTTTTATTTTCCATGGCGACATGTCGCCCGGGATAGTCCTGCAATAAATTTTTTGTTTTACTTATCCAGATTTTTGGAACTGCCTGCACATCAGGCTATTTCTAGATTTTTTCCGGAATATTTCCGGAAAAAATCTACCAATACTCAAACCTGTATAAACCAATATAGAATCTACCCAAATACATTACAACTTGTACCAAAACACAATACGATCAACGCATTTGATATAATAAAGCTAAATACGTCCAAAATCCGAATAAACACAATATAGTCTACAAAACGGGTGACGAAGTCACAAAACTTGCATTATCCGCAAGATACAAGTCAATATTCACCTAGATAACATGTTCTAAACGTACGGGGAAACAAATATTCACATAAGGGTCGCCAATATATACTTCAAGACACAAAATAGCATATACTTACCCAACATCTCCTAACCATCCTCCTCATCCTCGTCGCCGTCCTCATCATCTCCCGGCTCATCATCCTCGCACCCGCCACTCCCGCTGCCACCACCGTACTCAGGTTGTGACTCAAGCTGCGTAAGCATCTGGGAAAACTTGTCGTTACTCCTAAATAACTTCATGAACATCTTCACCTGTTTCGTTAGCCGCTTCTCGCTCTTTTTGAGCTTAGCGACATCGGAGGAGTGCGTGCATGGAGGCGGAGGCAGAATGACCGTGCCCTGTCCCGGCAAAACCCAACCAACACCGGGAATGTGCCCCCGCTGATTGCCCCCGCGAATAATGGCCATGATCTCATCCTCGGTGTAGGGCACACCCGTAGAGGTGTTAGAGCCTAGACCTTGTAGACTCAACATCTCATCCTATGTAGTCACAAAAATACAGGATAGTTAATATATTAGTTGGGTTACTACATTATTTCTCGACAAATCATTGAAGTGCGTGTTTTGAAACAAAACTTACATATAGAGCTTTGTCCTCAGGGTACAAGACTTCGCCGCCAACAGTATGTGTCAAGAAGAAGGCGTGGATCAGCGACGGGTACTCTCGAGTAGCTGAGCTCTCCATCTGCACATACACACGTATATAAGATGAAAAAAATTAAAAACGACAAATCACAACACACCAAAGAGTTAATTATATATATATATATATAGGGTGAGGTTATTGTGAAAAGTTACAAATGGTAAAAAGTATAGGAAGGATTTCTAGCCATTGGATGTGAAGTATTAATGAGATTAAATTGAGGTATTAATTACATATTTGACACATAACGACTTGTAACTGACACACTAGCGATGTTGACACACTATTAATACGCTATTATTGACACACATGAATTTTTTAGCTAACAATGTTGACACACTTGCACATAATTTCTTGTAACTGACACACAATTGACACATTTTCACATGATATTAATGACACATAAATGAATTCTCTACACTTTCTATTATTTTTTTTTACCCAAAATCACTTTTTATTTGAACCAAACTCATATTCATGATACCCTAGCATTAGGGTCGAATAGTTTACTTTGGAAAGTGATAACACGATTCCAAGTGATATTCGGTAATCTTTATTGATACATTGATAGCTATTGATTATCTTAACCCTGTTCTGGGCTCATAACCACCAGCAATCAAAGTAAACTATTTTTGTGATAATCAATGCCTGCTGCAATGAAGTTCTTATTTATTTATATAATATAAATAAATAAACAAATTTAGATAAATATACACAATTAAATAAATGAACACGATAATGAAATAAACATAAAAGGATAATGAAATAACTTACCCCAATATTTGCCACGACCTTCGCCTTCCGCTCCGACGGTATTTGGCGCCAAGAAGGGTAGTGCAACGGCAACTCCCTAACGAGCTCCCCGAGATAGTTAGCCCAATGAGCCGCATGGTCACCGAGAGGCATCAGGGTCTCTCTGTCGCCAAACTCAAGCCGGATCGGGACGGGGCCATTTTTATCCGTGATGGCCTTTAACCCGAGGTTCCAAGTCTCCTGGCGGGTATTCAGCCTGCCTGCTCTCCTGCCACCCAAATTGGGTTTTTGGGTGCCCTTACCTGCAAAATCAAGTGAGTGATAAAGTTATAAAAAATAAAGACAAGTAAATTCAATGTATCAAGTTTATGCTTGTATTACAATAATCAAGAAATTCTTACCTCGGTTGCCTAAGCGACCCCCACAACCGGTGGGTATCTGGTATGGAGGGGGTCAATCATCACCGCCACCATCACCGTCGTGACCCCGTGTATAACACCCTGTGTTTTCAAGTCATTGACGACGTCGATAAATCCACAATGTACCTTTTGTATTGTACGCGTTTGCTTTAAATCGAATAATAAGCTAAATCGCGCAAGCTAAAAAATTAGCAATCAATGTAAACGGCAGGCAAGCAATAAGTGTTTACATCAAGCAAGGGTTATATAATTATTTGAGATAATATTAACTATGTTCTTTTATTTTTTATCGGATACGTAAAGTGTATACGTTTCGCGATAAATTGCGTTTAGGCACTCCCGGAACCACGAAAACTTTTCTACGCTTCAACAAATACCCACTTTTATACCCAATACATAAAAGTTACTAAAATATATCATATATATCTCTTATATGCCGAAATTCTTGCCAATTGTACAAGTAACATATCAAAACTCTTCCATGTTGGTCAAATGAACACCATGCCTCATTAAACCACACCATACCTCTTTATTACCACCCCATGCTTTGTTTCTTTGACCATGAACCATCCCCTAGACCATACCATGTTCCCTTGAATGTTTCCTTGACTAAGTCTTGCCTTATATACATGTATCTAGTGATGAGAGATCACATACATGCTTATACACTTGGTAAAAATCACAAATCACCTCCCTTTGTCTCTCTATAAGTCACGGCACACACACCCCTTTTATAACAATCCATACAAAATTTTATTCAACCTATACACTTCTATACACATCTATCCTAAGACATTCTAAGGTGTTTTCATCCATTGAATCACCATTTACAAGTATTAATCAAGAAAAGGAAACTAGGGTTTTTGTTAAGAAAATAAGGGTTTCAGTTGGTTAAAGTGCAAGCTTGTTTTGTGGCTAAACAAGGGTTTAGCACTAGCTCATCATCATCATCATACCTCATAAGGTTTACTTGAACTCTTTATGTTCTTACAATATTCATTTTTATGCATATGATTATTCTATTTAGCTTATATCACCATTTAGGATTATTAACATGTAAAGAGAAGTTTTTAATTGTTGTCATCATAATGTACACATTTATATATCCTATGATGTTATTGACATCATGTTAAAATAGTCACACAAGTGATTTACACTCTTGGTTATGTATAAAATATGATTATTGGACAAAACTTTAAATTAGAGATTTCATAAGTAAAGTTATGATTTAGGTGTTATCGAAGGATTTGAACCAGATAACTGGACACATGAGGACTATTATGGACAAGTAAATGCTAATATAAGGATGATATATAATATATATGATATATGAGACTTGTGGTAAAATACAAAAGTGGTAAAGTATAAAGAAAAGATCAAAAATGGATTCAACAAACTCAAGCAAACATTCTGTCCAAAATTCGAATTTTTTACATATCCATTTTTATATTTTTATAATACAAAACATTTCACGACGATTCAAAAAGTAATAAACTTGTTAAACGATACTAACGAAAGTAGTTACGTTAAACACGAGTTATACCGTTAATAAACGAAGTCTAAGGTAAATTATTTATAAAACATTTTTATAAAAATATATAACAGCAAGTGTTGATATTTTAACAAATAATACTTAATTTTAGGATTCCAAAAATGAGTAAAGAATCGTAATTTTTCAATTATTAACGAATGAGTTATGAATTTTCGCAGTTTACGCAATTAAAACTTTTATAAAACTATTTTATAAAGTTACTATCATGACCAGAAAGTTATATGTAGTGTAAACCTCATAAATATTATGAACTTGTCAAATACGAGAACGTCCTCGAAAGAATCGTTAAAAAAACGGAGCTATAACGAATAAAATACGACATTTTACGGGTTTTTACGACAGACGAATCGACTTTTTATACAACTCACGTCTGATGTGATCGATAAAAGTTACTGTTCACCAGAGTTCAAAATATGAAAAAAGTCAAATCTATGAATAACTCATCCTAATACGAAAAGATGGCCATAAGAAACGCGGAATCGGGTTTTAAAACGCGAAAGTTATGCTAGTTTTGCTAAAACGGTAATTATAAACGTTTTAACTTTATAAACACAATTTTACTAAAACCATTAGTTGGTGATTGAGCTATATAGAATATTATGTGGTTATCAAAGTACTATATTACTAGGGAGTTTCATAATGAGGCCTCTTCGGATGGCGTATCGACGAGTTGTTGGATTTACGATTTAAAGTGTCCTAACTCCTCGTACGTCATGTCATGACCTCTTTAATTATGATAGCCCGAACGATAGTATGATATAATCTATAGGATTACATTCAATGTTATCAATTAAAGTACTCGGTACTTATACGACCTATGATAATTTAGGTTGCATTCGATCTTTTACGTGACGCTTTATCTGCGATATTTGGATTATCAGAACTCAAGGTGAGTTCATAGCCCCACGTTTTACATGATTTGTTTTATAAGTTTTGGGGTGAGAACATGCTTGTTTACAAATGCATTTACATGGTTGATTACAAATTGAATTATGCACTTTTTTTTACTTGTCATGCGATGAGATACAATACTTGGTTTACTTTTTGGACGTAAACACATACTTGACTTTTAAGAATAATTACGGATTAGCTTAGGTTTCATGAACTGTAAATCACTTGGAGGGTGAGCGCGAATGTTATAAAATAGATCTATTGGGGATTGACAACCCCCGTTCGGGTGATTAGCTCTCACTAGTTCGAGATCGAACTAACGAACGTATAATCCTGTCGGCTTACGACTGGATTGGTTGTCTACAGGCAAACACGAAATACTAATGAATTTTTACCGTGCCTTGAAGAAAGTGGCATACTTATAAGTCTACGTCGCAGTTCAATGAACTTAGAGATCTTAATCATTTCTCTTACATACTTGAAACATGTTGGATATATTGTGCTCATTACAATATATAACTTGAAACATTTTGATATATTGTTGCTCAATACAATATATACTGAAACATTTTTGGGATATTGGTGCTCATTGATCATATCTAACTTGAAACTATTTTTGATATTGTGCTCAATAATATCTACTTTGAAACATTTTTAGATATTGTGCTCATTATAATATCTACTTAAACATTTTTGGATATCGTGTTCATTATAATATCTACTTGAAACATTTTTGGATATTGTGTTCATCTACTTGAAACATTTTGGGATATCGTGTTCATTACAATCAATACTTGAAATATTTTTGGGATTTTATATAAGGAAACCTTATATATGTCGTTTATGTGTTGCAATCTTTGTATGGTCGAAACTTGAACACAGTAACCATATATATAGTTTTGGGATTTACAATTATACTTACGAAAACCTATGAACTCACCAACTTTATGTTGACCCTTTTAAGCATGTTTTCTCAGGTGAAATAGATGCTTGGCCTATTTGAGGAACATTGGAGTCCAACCTTTTCAGAATACTTTTCAAATGACACTTAGAGTCGTTTCTCTCAGACTTGTGCTAGGGTATTCTGAAGTAACGCTCCCGAACAGACATTCCCGCTGCGACCCGAATTTTGGGGGTGTTACACGTGCAACATCTGCTGACATACGTACAAGTAGCATTAGGATAACATATAAAAATTCATGAACAAAATAATAAAAGCATGCCTACATCCAAATATATACACATCCAGATAAATATACACACATGTAAACAATCCATAACAGTTTCATTCATTCATTCAAAATAAGTGTCTTTTACAAGTTACAACTAAAGATTAATCTTCTTCTTCACAAGAATAAACAACATTTACACCATCATCAATATCAAGGTTGGCGAGGTCTTCATCATCAGAATCTGCTAAATCATGAGGAATGGGGTCTTCCTCGTCAATAATATCATCGTCTTCATCAACAACATCAATGATATCTGGTGGTACATCAACATCTATTGATTAACCATCTACATGCAAGGCCGTAATTTCCAAGTCATTCAAACTAGTAGAAAGTGCGAGATCAGATGAGTTGTCGACATGTATAACATCAGGGTCGTAATGTACCATAATGACACCCCCGTTCGAAAACTTTTTATGACTCACATGTTCGACGACCTTCCAACCGAGTGTCCGTCCCCTGGCCATAATCGTTCAAGGAAGAAGCAGTTGAGTATGACTTTTGTTTGAGAATGTATTGATCATTTTTAAACGCCTCACCATTTGCCTTGATTTGTGTTATGTTGTTTCTAATGACAAAATTTTGGATACGTCCTTTGTTGCTAGTGTCGAACCACTTAACTCGGAACAACACAGTTTTGAACGACAAAAATGAAAACTCGAGGATTTGTTCAAGCTGACCATAATACATTTCTTCGTCCGGACCAGGCAAACAAATGCCGCTGTTTTGAGTTATGCGACGTTCATCGCGGCTGTGTACGACAAACCTCACACCATTGACTACGCAAGAGTTGACTAAGATTAGAGTCTGTGATGGTCTACAAGCCAAAGCGAATAACTCGCTGCTTTCGTTAACACATGGGTCATTGTCTACGTGACGTTGACGGATCTATGAAGAAGATAGGATCAGATAGAGAACACAAAATATGATGTCGTTATTTTTACAGTTAAATAAACACAATAAGTCTAAGTTTACCTGCTTCACAAACCAGCCGGGGAATTCTTCTTTCATGTCTTTGTTAGGAAATTCAGTGAAAAATATTCATGGTGTTAGAATAAGTCATCGAAAAGATAAGTTAAGAAAAAGAAGTTTCAAAATAAAAACACGTACCACTTGAACTTGGCCCGGTACGTGTCGATTTCAGGACTGTTGTGAAGTACATACCATATCACTTTCTTTAATTCTTAGTGATCAATACGAATAACCAACCGCAAACCAATCGATTTACATAGTGATTTGATCACCTGAAACTGACACGTTGGAGGAGGGCAATCTACATTACGGTCGGGACGATTAAATTTTGTGGTAACATCCTAAAAATAATAAGAGCTGAAAGTCAATGCTTCTTCTGTAACATAACCCTCTACAATCGAACCTTCTGGCTTAGCTTTATTTTGTACAATATTTTTTTATCTTCTTCATATATCTTTCAAATGATACATCCACGGGCTAATAGGCCCGCTGAAAAATAGACCTCTAGAGGAAAAACGGATTAACCAAGTAAATCATAATGGTCAAGAAATGCTAGGAGGATGATATCCATCTCGAGATTGCACAGAATATCGATCACCTTGCTTTGAGCTTTCAACATGCCATCCACCATCAATGTTTGAGAGTATATTTGCTTAAAGAATAAACATAGCTCGATTAGTGGTTTTGAAACGTCTAGGGGCAAGTATTTCTGAAGTCCGTAAGGAAGTAAACATTGCATCATTATATGATAGTCATGAGAGTTCAGGCCCGTTATATTGGTATCATTATCGGTGACTTTGTGCTTGAAGTTGGATCCGAACCCATCTGGTAGTTTAATTCTTTTGATGAACTGACAAAACATTTTTCTGTCCTCTGGTGTGAAAGAATACGCAGCCTGAGGTTTCGAGCACTTCTCGTTTTTGTTTTGGCCGAGCCATAAGCCACTTTGAATGCCCAACCTTTTCAAGTCTTGCCTTGCCTTGGCGGTGTCTTTAGATTTGTCATTCATTAACAAAGTGTTCAAGATACTCTCCAACACATTCTTTTCGATATGCATGACATCTAAATTGTGTTTTAGTGTAAGAAAAGACCAATACTCAAGCTCGTAAAAAATAAATCGTTTAGTCCAGCTCAGCTCGACATAAACATTACGTTTTATCTTTACACCCCAAACCTCAGATGTTTACCTTTCACACGCGTGGGCAATCTAGCAAGTTGAGTCATGATTGCATCCCGGCTAAATTCTCTAGGAGGATCTCCGTCTTCGGTTTCACCATTGAATTCAAGTGACCTCCTCTATTTATGGGGCTTCTTTAAGAATCTTATGTGGCCAACATAAGCTGTTTTGCCTAACACACGCACAGATGGAGTGTCTTCATTACATGTAGGGCATGCCCTGTAACCTTGCCCCTCCACCCAGACAAACTACTTCGAGCAAGAAAATCATTGATGGTCTATAAAACCATCGCTCTCATATTGAACTTAAGGCCTATAGTAACGTCTATAGTCTCGACACCTGGCTTTGTCCATAAATCATTTAGGTCATCAATCAACGGCCTCAAGTAAACATCAATGTCCTTCCCCGAGGATTTAGGGCCAGGAATTAATAACATCTGCATGAAAGAACTCTATTTCATACATAACCACGGAGGCAGATTGTATGTTGTCAGTATCATCGGCCAAATGTTGTAAGACTGACTAAGGTTGCCGAACGAATTGAAACCATCAGCAGCCAACCCTAATCGAACATTTCTTGGTCTCGCAAATCGACTCAAGTACTTGTGTCAAAGTCCTTCCAGCTCTACATCAACAGGGTGTTGCAATCTTAAAAAACTGGGCTCCATACTCTTTCCAGTAGCATGTCCAAGTCCATTTCCTTTGCCAGTGTGACTAGACTTGTACAAATGTTGTAGTCAAGAATGACGGAAAGTAAAGCAACACTTCTTAGGAACTTTTTTCCCCGGTGTGTTACTGTCTTTCCATCTACTCGTGTTACACACCGGACAGAAATGCACATCTTTGTTAGACCTTGCTCTTTGCCCGGTTTTGTTTATTTTGGGCAGCCCGGGCAAGGTTCTTGGGATCATTCCAAAATGCAATCTGCGCATCCCAATCTACCTCGGAAATGTGCGAGGGACGTCCGCGTCTGATGCGCTCCACGTCGTAAGTCCCGTCCTCGTTAGGAACCCAATGCCTTTCCTTGAGAGCAGCCTTCTTGCCATTGTAGATCTTTTGCAGATGTTGCTGGATGCCCGCATAGATTTGTGGCCAGCGATCGGATTCCATGTGGGGACGCAAGTCAAACTGGGTCTGCAATCATATACAACAAAGACAGAGTTAGAGATATAATTTATATATTTATCTAAATTTGTTTATTTATTTATATGATATAAATAAATAAACAAATTTAGATAAATATACACAATTAAATAAATGAACACGATAATGAAATAAACATAAAAGGATAATGAAATAACTTACCCCAATCTTTGCCACGACCCCCGCCTTCCGCTCCGGCGGCATTTGGCGCCAAGAAGGGTAGTGCAACGACAACTCCCTAACGAGCTCCCCGAGGTAGTTAGCCCAATGAGCCGCATGTTCACCGAGAGGCATCAGGGTCTCTCTGTCGCCAAACTCAAACCGGATCGGGACGGGGCCATTTTTATCCGTGATGGCCTTTAACCCGAGGTTCCGGGTCTCCTGGCGGGTATGCAGCCTGCCCGCTCTCCTGCCACCCAAATTGGGTTTTCGGGTGCCCTTACCTGCAAAATCAAGTGAGTGATAAAGTCATAAAAATTCAAGGCAAGCAAATTCAATGTATCAAGTTTATGCTTGTATTACAATAATCGAGAAATTCTTACCTCGGTTGCCTAAGCAACCCCCACAACCAGTGGGTATCTGGTATGAAGGGGGACGATTATCATCACCACCGTCATCGCCGTGACCCCGTGCAACATCTGCTGACATCTGTACAAGTAGCATTAGGATACCATATAGAAATTCATGAACAAAATAATAAAAGCATGCACACATCCAAATACATACACATCCAAATAACCCAAATAAACTGTTTATTAACAAATACCAAACTATCACATATTAATATTTCAAACTAATATTTGATACAAATTCATATACCATGTTTTACAGGAATTATATAATAACGTTTCAAGAATAAGATATTAATATTAAATAGTTAACAAATACCAAACGCATCACGGCTTATACCAACTTTTATCAAACTAATATTTCAACGCAATTCACATATTAATAACTATAAACTATAAACCCGACTACAAGTCATATATAACGCCCGTTTATCACAATGCAAACCCAACTATACCGATAAACTAAAACATATATTTAACAAATACTTACTGTGGTCGGGTGTCTCGGCTGCGGTCGGGTGTCTCGGCTGCGGTCGGGTGTCCTGGCTGGCCAAATTAAACATATAAAAGACAAATTTAACATAAACTTCTACAAAATAATAACTAGAAACATTCCCCGACGACATGTCCCCGGGGATACCAAAAGGCAAAAAAAATAAAACATATATACCTTTGGTTGTGGGCTGTTCGAAGTCAGCTCGGTCTCGCCTCCGCTCGGTCTCGGCTCCTGTTGACTGTACAAAAAAAAACTACAATCAAACCTCAGCTCATTATACCTCCTTAACAGCTTATTATACATCCTTAACAGCTTATTATCAGCTTATTAACATAAAATTAAAAAAATTATCATTTACTCCGTTTAGCACTTGGTCTCGGCCGCTACTCTTTAGAGGGTTAGAAAAAGATGTAAAAGAATTATCATTTAGAGGGTTTAAGAAAAGAATTATAGTTTAGAGGAGGAGATGGAGGTGGTGAACGGATGAGTGCTCGTGTGCTCGTGTGAGATGGAGGTGGTGGTGGTGGTGGTGAGTGACGTGGAGATGGAGGTGGTAGTGGTGGTGGTGAGTTGCGTGGAGATGGTGGTGTTGGTCGTGAGTGACAGTCGTCGGCGGTGGAGATGGTGGGTTTTTATTAATAATTTTTACGTTTTGTGTTATAACTGAAACCCAGATCTGCTTTTTGTGCCAGTTAAATCCCAGGCGACATTCCCGGGCGACATGTCGCCCGGGAAAGTTACAAGTTTGTCGTTTAGCGCAAAATGGCGCCTTAACGAAAATTTTGGAGGGCCTTTTTAGCAAATGTAAAAATCTTTCCCGGGCGACATGTCGCCCGGGAAAGGTTTTATTAAAAAAATTATACAGTTTTATAAATATTAAAAACTGTATAATTTTTTTAATAAGATCTTTCCCAGGGGAAAGGTTTTATTAAAAAAAGTATCCAGTTTTATAAATATTAAAAACAGTATAATTTTTTAATAAAACCTTTCCCGGGCGACATGTCGCCCGGGAAATATTTTATTAAAAAAATTATAGAGTTTTTAATAATTAATATTTAAAAAATATATTTATATAATTATGTTTTTTATAAATAAAATTTATATAAATAATAATTTTAAACAAAAATTGTATATTTTATAAAATATATAATTATTTTTTAATAAAATAAATAACTATTATTTATAATTTTTTTAAATATATAATTATTAATTATAATATTTTTAATTATGCGCGTATCTCACACGCGCATGCCTCAACAACACTAATCGAACACCTAAAATTTTCATCGGCTCAATTGTCAGTAATTTTGGAGCACAAACAAAAACACTGAGCCTTGGTCTCTAATCAATTCCTTCAATCAAAGCAAATTTTGCTTAGTTTTTGATCGTAAGCTACTACATTCTGGTAAATATTTCATCCTTGTTATTTTTCTCATACCTTAAACCCCTGTTTACATTAACAAACCGTTTTGTATTGTGTTTGTAACTGGTATCGTTGTACATTAGATGTTCAACGGATGAGTCGTTGTACATTAGATGTTTAACGGATGAGTCGATATGCTATCATTGTACATTAGATGTCCAACGGATGAGTCGATATGCTATCGTTGTACATTAGATGTCCAACGGATGAGTCGATATGTTATCGTTGTACATTAGATGTCCAACGGATGAGTCGATATGTTATCGTTGTACATTAGATGTTCAACGGATGAGTCGTTGTACATTAGATGTTTAACGGATGAGTCGATATGCTATCGTTGTACATTAGATGTCCAACGGATGAGTCGATATGTTATCGTTGTACATTAGATGTCCAACGGATGAGTCGATATGTTATCGTTGTACATTAGATGTCTAACGGATGAGTCGATATGTTATCGTTGTACATTAGATGTCCAACGGATGAGTCGATATGCTATCGTTGTACATTAGATGTCCAACGGATGAGTCGATATGTTATCGTTGTACATTAGATGTCCAACGGATGAGTCGATATGTTATCGTTGTACATTAGATGTCCAACGGATGAGTCGATGTTGGGAATTATTAGATTCTACAAGTTCATACTGCTGATGGACTTAGTACTGCTAGTGAAGATTGAAGAATATAAACTAAGTTATTAGTACTGCTAGTTGTAATATTAGTACTGCTAGTTATAGTTAGTACTGTCAGTACAATGTTAGTATTGTCAGTGTAAATTAGTAATGTTAGTTAGTTTATTAGTACTGCTTATGTGATATGCATGAGTTAAATTAGGAATAGATATGCATGATCACTTAACGCATTTTGTAAGCCCATTAGGGTTTCCTTGGTGTATAAAAGGAACCCTTACGGCGTAGTTAGAGATATGTATTGTTAGATAGAAAAACACAATAATTGTTAGGCAAAACATATAGTTGTTTTATGATTTGCTTAATATAGTGAAAGTTCCTTTGTTTTGATATTGTTCTTATTATTCTTCTGAGTATATAAAGATTAATTCCGTATAATCTTTATATATATACTACAAGGTTTCTATCATAGTTGTTTTAGATTTATCTAAAATAACTAAAGCTTTAACAAGCTAATCAAAGATCCTCAAGGGATCAACAAAGTTGTTATCAGTTTGTTTGCTTGATTTTGGTGCTTTTAGTTTGCTTAAACGTGTTTAATTTCCTAAAATCTGCTTTCTGTGTTTACAAGTACGACACACATTTTTCTTTGTGCACCGCACTTCCCTGTTTTCATTTGAATTTTGCCAAACAAAAAAAATTCTAGAAAAGCCGGCGTACTTTTTCTAAAGTACGCCGCACC